>LBNU01017386.1:19306-43751 GCA_014162995.1 Artemisia annua
TCTTAATCTCTTTTGTGTCGTGTACTGTTTACTTCTAAAGCCGAGCTAGGCTTATTTGCACTCCATCGTTTATCGAGTGGAGTTTTCTTTAATTCATTTCTTA
Organism: Artemisia annua; assembly: GCA_014162995.1. NCBI lineage: Eukaryota > Viridiplantae > Streptophyta > Magnoliopsida > Asterales > Asteraceae > Artemisia > Artemisia annua. Next base: position 19,410 of record LBNU01017386.1, read on the forward strand.
CCGTTACTCTGTCAAATTTTCGTTAAATCTTTTTAACTACGCTTATTTTTCTTTTCACTTAGTTTCTTTTCTTTTAAACGTTTTCTTTTCTTTTCTTTCATTTATCAAAGTTAAAAACCAAAAACATTTTACATTTCGTATTTCATTTTCATTTCTTCTCTTTACTTAATCTTTCTTTCTTTCTTATTTCATTTTCTTTACGTTTTATTCAACTTATGTTTTCTTTAATCGTTCAACTTATTTCTTTCATTCTCGTACTTTATTTCTTTTAAGTTTTAAACAAGTTTCGTAGTATAGCTAAATCCAAATCACATCTTTTAAACCTATTCACTTCACATAACTCACGACTCGAGTGACAAGATCAATTTCAACCCTCGTTAGGACTACGACCCGTGGTTAACAAGCTTCACCGCTTGGTTCTACCACGATCACTAAACAATGCTTAATCATATCTGGGGGTGACCGAATCTTTCTCATACAAAAAAACGTATTCCTAACACAGGTGATCCTAATGCAAATCATCCAAGACCTGATACTGTAATTCCACTTGCTGAATCCTCACTCACCGCAGAGCAACTACTTCATCGGGAAGCAAATGAACTTGCAAGATCTACATTCTTCAGGGAATATCTAATCCGATATTTCGAAGTATTGATGCTAAGAAAACTGCTAAGGATATGTGGGAACATGTTCATCTCTTGATGGAAGGCACTGAATTGAATCAAGAAGACATGCAATCAAAGCTTTATATGGAATATGAAGATTTCATGATTGAATCAGGGGAATCGCTTGAATCTAACTATCATCGTTTCACAAACATCATCAATGATTTGGACCGACACAACATCATACTCCCCAGGATTGCTATCAACACAAAGTTTCTAAGTTTTCTTGGTCATGAATGGAAGAAATATGTCACGTTTTTCAGGCAGGCTAAGAATCTTCATGATGCACCATATGGATTGTTATTTGATTATCTAAAGCACCATGAGAGTGAAGTGAACAAGGATAGAGCTCTTCGTGCAAAGTTGTCACCTCCTCCAAATCCTAATTCACTAGCACTGGTTGCTCATCTCACTTTACTCCACAACCATCAAACCATGCTTATGTTCAGGAACAAAATTACTTCAGCTACCTCAACCAAATCCTTCACTACCACTACTCACATATGATTCTACTCAGCAAAGCAACATCAGTTCAAGTGATTCGTATGACAACAATGACTCCATGTTATACTCCAATGCTAACAATGATGAAGATGAAGAGGAATTTAACAACTTGAACCAAGGAATTGCACTCATCGCTAAAGCATTCAGCAAATTCTCCAACAAATCTAACAACCGTCTTCGTTCTTCATCTAACACAAGGAATCAAGCTGTTGTCAATGATGGCCGAGTTGAAGTTCAGAATCGTAACGTTGGTAGATCTGGTTTTCATTGTAATATGGGTAATTCTGGAAACGGTCAGCGATTTAATGCAAATGGTAGCTTTCGGAATAATGTTGCTGCTCCTCAGAAAAGGGTTGAGATTGTTGAAACGGGTAACACAGATTCTGGTAACAATGTCATTCGATGCTACAACTGCAACGGGATAGGTCATTTGGCTACTGCATGTCCTTCGCCACGAACACAAGGCAGCAAGTATCACAAGGAAGCATTACTTCTCGCTCTTAAGGATGAAGCACGTGGAAACGTCAATGCTAAAGACAACAGCTTTATGGCCAATGCTCAATCTGATGATGACATGAAGATCTGGAAGCAAATGCTGCAGTTATGCTTATGGCTAATATGCAGGAACTACATCTGAGTGATTCAGGCCCAGTGTATGACACTGATGGTCTGTCTGAGGTACATGATTTAAACACTTGCTTAATACATGATATTGTCTCACCTTCTCCATCTGCATCAGACGAGGAACAAGTTGTTCAAAACAATTCATTATTATCTAGTCAAGAGGATAACCAAATAAGCACATTTGTTACATTTGACGACGATGATCAAATTTACCCTCTGGTTACATTTGATGATAACGTTCAAATTAACCAAACTGTTGTATTTGATGATCCACTTGATGATGGTTATAATGATCAATTTGAACAACATGAACCTTCAAATGATCCAGATTCAGACCTCAGAACCATGCTTATGACCACCCAAATTCATGCCCAAAAATGCAATGCTATAAATACCAAATTGAAAGCCAAAATTGCATCATTAACGAAAGACCTTGAGTGCTGTAAACTTCAAATAACAAATTTTGAAACACGAGATAATCGGGAAAAAAGTTTTGAAATTGCTTTTCAAAAATCTTATGTTCAAGAACAAGAGTTACAACATCAAATACGCGAATTAACCGTTTCCAAAAATGATTTAATCTCACAAATGGAACAAGAAAGGTTTAATCATAAACAACAAATGCATCAACTCACCGATGAACTTTCTAAAAAAAAAATCTGAGTTGTCCCTTTGTCAAGCTGAATTTCGAGAATATAAACAAAAGTCAAGGAAACGAATTGATTCTTACGTAGAAGAAGTTGTTAAATAGGAAAAGAAAATCAAAGAGTTTAAAAATGTTGTTTATAAAACGGGTGAATCCATTACCACAATTCAAAAGTTTACTTTGCAACAAAGACCTCCCGGGTGTGGTTATGCTCTTGGTTACGATACACCTAGTTCTTTAAAAACAGCACTCAAGGAAATTCCAAAATTGTATAGTGCAGAACACTTATTTGAAGAATCTGTTGTGCGTGTTGTTGTATATAATCGTGATGAAGAAGAGGAAATAGAGGATGAGAGTCGATCTAAAATGAGCAATGTTTTTTACAATACACCTTTTGATTACTCAACATTTCCTCATTTAAATGCATCTTTTGTGCCTCAGAAAGAGAAAACCGAACAACATTGGTCTTTAATAAAAGTAAATGATTCATCTTCTGATGTTGGTCCTGTTAAACCAGTAGCAGAAATAAATGGTCCTTTACCTGACTCCGGTCAAATTAAACCATTACCAAAACGTTGTAGTGTCATGAGGTATTTTGATACATTTATGGAAGACATAAAGTTTTTAGAACAAGCAATTGAAAGACACTCAGAAATAACTGTAGCAACTTTTCAAAATGCTTACGAAAAAGAAAAAAGAGAAGTCTTTCAAAAAAAATTTAGCCACATGTTCAACATTTGCGTCTTTGTGCTAAATGCTGGGAAAAGGAATTTCAGACAGAGGTAAAATCAATGATGGAAGTTTTCAATGCAACCGAACAAACAATCTCAAAACAAAAAAGCAAAAACAAAGGTTTGCAGAAAGAGGCTGATCGACTCTTAGAATATGTTCTTAATGCTGATATATTATCTGTGATTATGAATTCTTTGTACGAGTCTGGTACTGCTATGCTCGTTGATGATCACACTGATGATATTAAATTGTTGAATGAACATGTTGAGACTTTAAAGAGTGAAAATGAGAAATTTGTGAAACACAATGATGATATGCAAAATAAACTTTCAAAAGAGATTTCTCATCTAAAAAAGAAGCTTGAATGGTGTCAAAATCAAAGTCTTTCTTTCGAATTACAATTGCAAAGTCAAAAAACTTCAAATTCCTTTAAGGATGGAGTTGTAGAGTTACAAAGTTAGATTTCAAAATATCAAAATTAATTAGAGGAATTAAAAGTTATTAACAATGACATTTATTTTTGCAATCGTGAGCTGGAATCTAACATCCAAGAAAAGAAGCACATCATTATTGAATTAAAAGAGAAAATAATGTTACTTGAAAAAGGAAAGTTTGCTAGCAATAATGTGATTGCACCAGGCATGTACAACATCGACAAAACCACTAGGGAAACACACTCTCAAATTTCTAATGTGCATGATTCAACTTCTACAGGAATAGTCACCACTCCTAGCGTTAGCAGATCAAAGCGTAAGAGCACCAAAAGGAAGAATAGGATCTGGAAGCGTAGAAGTGGAAAACTAGAAGCCTCTGAAGTAGAAGACCACCTTAGGAATTTGAATAAAACTCATGTTGCACTAGATTTAGATTCTGATTTGGCAAATTGTAATCATAATCTTTGTGTAACGAATGTTGAACCTTTGAATGCTTTGCATGTTAATGCTTCATGTGTGTTTTGTCATAAAAGTATGTTATCTGGTGATCATGCAAAATGTGTGGCAAACTCTCTTTTATCTCGTCATAAGAAACGAACATCTGGCAGAAAATCTAGGCCCACTATTGCTTCTAAATCTGTGCTAGGTAGAAAGCCAAATGTAGTTTCTAGCAATGATGTAGTCGCCCCCGTAGTTGCGAACAATATTACTAAGAACATGTCATCACCTAGCGAATTCCTTAAGAAGAAAGCACGAACTAGTTGGAGTTGGCAACGTTGGTTAGAAAGGACACAGAATTTTAAATGGATACCTAAAATTATAAATGTGTGTATATCTAACCCAACGGAACCCACAACTTCTTTGGGTTCCACCCTTACACCTGTTCCATCTTTGTCTCCTTCGTGTGATGCAGGTGGTTCAACTTGTTCTTTGGATTGTTGATAGCGGATGCTCCCGACACATGACAGGCAATCTCAAACTGTTAAGAAACTTTGTCTCAAAGTTCATCGGAACTGTCAGATTCAGGAATGATCATTTCGCTGCAATTATGGGATATGGGGATTATGTCAGTGGTAACATCGAAATTAGTCATGTGTATTATGTTGAAGGCCTTGGTCACAATCTGTTCTCAGTCGGTCAATTCTGTGATGGGGATTTAGAAGTAGCATTCAGGGAGAAAACTTGCTTCGTTCGCGACTTACAAGGAAATGATCTTATGTCCGGCAATCGTGGAAACAGTCTTTACACCATATCTTTATCAGACATGATCATTTCTTCTCCTATATGTCTTCTTTAAAAGGAAACTTCGACAAAATCATGGTTATGGCACAAGCGTATGTCTCATCTTAACTTTAAAACCATGACAGACCTTGCTCGTCACAAACTAGTTGACGGTCTTCCTAGATTCAGATATTCAAAAGATCACTTATGTCCCGCTTGTGAACAAGGAAAGAGCAAATGTGCACATTTCAGCTCTAAAACTGAACCAAGTTCTGAGCATGTTCTTCACCTGCTTCATATGGATTTGTGTGGCCCCATGCGTGTTCAAACAATTAACGGCAAACGGTACATATTAGTAATTGTTGATGACTACTCCAAATGGACTTGGGTTTACTTCCTTCGAAGCAAAGATCAAGCTCCTTCCATGATCATCACCTTTCTCACCAAAATTCAGGTTCAACTTCGAAACACAGTCAGAACAGTCAGAACGGACAATGGAACTGAATTTAAGAATCAAACTCTTCGTGAGTATTTTGAGAAAGTGGGTATTGAACATCAAACGTCTATTGCTAGAAGTCCAGAACAGAATGGGGTTGTCGAAAGACGCAACAGAACGTTAGTGGAAGCTGCAAGAACGATGCTCATTAATGCTCAATTACCAGATTACTTATGGGCTGAAGCTGTTTCAACCGCATGTTACACTCAAAATCGTTGTATGATCACAAGACGCCACAACAAAACTCCTTATGAGCTTGTTTATAAACGCAAACCAAATGTTCAACACTTTCATGTATTCGGTGCTCTCTGCTACCCTCATAATGACCGTGATGACTTTGGTAAGCTCAAAGCTAAAGCAGATATTGGGATCTTCATTGGATATTGTGAGAACTCTAAAGGTTTTCGAATCTACAACCGTCGTACAAGGGAAATTCAAGAGACAATTCACGCTAATTTCGATGAACTTTCTAAAATGGCTTCTGAGCACAACAGCTTAGGACCCGCAACCAACCGTCTTAACTTCCCTGATTCTTCAACTGCACCATTGTCACCAACCCGCAAAGAATTGGAAACATTGTTCGCACCATTTTTTTATGACACTTTTGATCAAAGTGCACCAGCTGTATGCACTAGTTCCGCTGCTCAACCTAATCATATTCTAATACCTGATACAACTGCTCCTACAACTACTACTGTAGACAACAGTGCACCTTGTAATGAGTTCTTCAATCCGTTTGCTGAACAAACCGATTCCAATACAGACAATGTAGCTGAAGATCTGAACCAACAACAAGTACCCGAACCTGCAGATTTTGATCCACTTGCGNATCATATTCTAATACCTGATACAACTGCTCCTACAACTACTACTGTAGACAACAGTGCACCTTGTAATGAGTTCTTCAATCCGTTTGCTGAACAAACCGATTCCAATACAGACAATGTAGCTGAAGATCTGAACCAACAACAAGTACCCGAACTTGCAGATTTTGATCCACTTGCGCTTTTCAATCCGTTTGCTCCGACTCCAAACCTTGAAGATATTGCAGAGTCGTCAACACGTAATTTGGAATCAGTCAATATGCAGCAGTTCCATAACCCTCACCCTTTAACGCATCAGTGGACTAAAGATCATCCATTAATCAACATCATTGGACATCCTTCAGCTCCAGTTATGACAAGACAACGACTTCACTCCGATGCTGAACATTGCATTTATGCACTCACAGTTTGTCAAGCTGAACCCAAAAACATTAAGGAAGAACTCACATATGACAACTGGATTGAATCAATGCAAGAGGAATTCAACCAATTCAAATGCCTCGAAGTGTGGGAATTAGTTGAACGACCAGATGGAGTGTACGTCATTGGGCTAAAATGGATTTGGAAAAACAAGTTGGACGCAGATGGCATAATTATTCGTAACAAATCCCGATTGGTTGCTAAAGGATATTCTCAGGAAGAAGGAATTGATTTTAAGGAGTCTTTTGCACCTGTGGCTACACTAGAAGCTGTTCGCATTTTTCTTGCATACGCTGCTCACAAAAATATGGTCGTTTATCAAATGGATGTGAAAACGGCATTTCTGAATGGCGAATTACGTGAAGTAGTTTATGTTAGTCAGCCAGAGGGATTCGTCGACCCAGAGCGTCCTAATCATGCCTACAGACTTAAGAAGGCTCTCTATGGTCTCAAACAAGCCCCAAAGGCATGGTATAATAAACTTACTGCTTTCTTGCTTGCTAATGATTTTACCGAAGGCTTGATAGATCCAACTTTGTTTATCCAAAAACACGGGGATGACGTTTTAATTGTGCAAATATACGTTGAAGACATTATTTTTGCTTCTACACATAAAAAGTATTCAAACGCTTTTGCAAAATTAATGAAACAAAATTTTGAAATGTCTATGATGGGTGAACTTACGTTCTTTTTAGGACTACAAGTTCATCAATCACCCCGTGGGATTTTCCTTAGTCAGTCTAAATATGCTCTAGAGATAATTAAGAAACATGGCATGACCAGTTGTGATACTTACAATACACCAATGGCCAACGCAACTAAGCTTGATGCGGATTTACATGGGAAACCTGTTGACCCCACAAAATACCGAAGTATTATTGGGTCACTCATGTATCTAACCGGTAGCAGACCAGATATTGTCTTAGCTGTATTTATGTGCTCTCGTTATCAGTCCAGTCCTACTGAACGTCACCTCAATGAGGCTAAACGAATCCTTCGATACATAAAGGGAACCATTAACATGGGACTCTGGTATCCGAAGGATTCTGGTTTTGAACTAATAGCTTTTTCAGATGCTGATCATGCAGGGTGCGTAGACACACGCAAAAGTACTTCTGGTGGTTTGCAGTTTCTTGGAGACAAATTTGTGTCTTGGCAATCGAAGAAGCAGGATTGCACCTCATTATCATCTACGGAGGCTAAATATGTGGCTATGTCTGCTTGCTGTGCTCAAGTCATCTAGATGCGAACACAGTTAATGGACTACGGCTACTTATTCAACAAAATCCCGATGTACTGTGATTCCAAAAGCGCGATAGCAATCTCCTACAACACTATTCTTCATTGCAAATCAAAACACATCGACCTTCGTTATCACTTCATCAAAGAGCACATTGAAAAGGGTACAATTGAGTTATATTTCGTAGGTACTAAATACCAGCTGGCAGACTTGTTCACAAAACCATTAGCTCCATCTCGGTTTGCTGAATTAGTTCACCGGATTGGTATGCGGTGTTTGACTCTAGATGATTTACAATCTTTTCTTAAAAACAATTAAGCGAGTCAGACACCAAAACATTTTGTACATATTATTCAAAAACAAATTACAAAAATATAAAATCAGAAAAACACAAAAAGATTTTCTTTTCATTATTTTCACACAAAAAAAAAACAATTTCAAAAATTCACTACTTCAAGATATGTTGTCCAAAACATTTTCATCAATCTTTCGTAAACATATCTTGAGGGGGAGAAAATTTGTCATATTCTTGTGAATTTTTATCTTCATCATTTTCTTCATCTAAATTCATCTTTTCCGACTAACTCTCGAGCCAAAAAGTTGTTTTGAACCGTCATTATATGTGGTATTGGTTCGAGGGGGAGTTTCGTCATTTAAACTCTAAGACTTAACTATTTGGACTCGGTACATTATAACTTAATATCTAGAGGGACTCTAAATGCCAAAAGTCAAGGGGCCAAATGTGTCAATCTTTGAAAGTTACATCTATATATACAAGTCTTAAGTAATTTTTTTTCCTTCCACAAACCATAAACACGACCTCACGCTGTCAAAAATCTCTCTATGACCATTTGATTGAATCTGAGTTTTTTTTATCAATTGTAAGTGTTTATCAAATACATTGTTTAATCTTAATCTCGTACCCAAGTCATGGCATGATTTCTGTATCTCAAATTTTAGATATTCTATCTAGGGTTTATGCGTAAATTTGGGTGTTCCTCAGATTGGATGATTTAGGCTAATTAGGATTGATAAGCCTCATTGGTAGGTCATAAATAGATAGAATTCATAATTAATTGTGCCTATGATTCATCTGTTTTGAGCCAATTTGATCAATATTGGTTTTAGGGCTCGTAATTTTGGCTGGCACCTATGTGGTTGATGTTTGGGTGTTGTGAATGCTATTTGTTGCTTTATTTGGTCCCCCTAACATGCTCCCTTAGTTTCAGTACATTAGGATAACATCTACTTGATTTTGGCCAAATTTTTCCAACTGTTTTCACTATTGTGCTAAAGGTGCTTGGCTTATTTTAGTTTTAAGATTGGATTAACTTCAACTATTTTCACTATTGTGCTAAAGGTGCTTGGCTTATTTTAGTTTTAAGATTGGATTAATTTTCTAGAGGCCAATTGTCAACAAACTATAACATGCCCATTGCCCATATCAAACTAAAAATTTTGGCCATATGTGATGGTTATCGAGTATGATCATGAACTTATCGAGTATGCCTGTGAGGATTATCGAGTATCTGTCATCCTTATCGAGTATCTTACATTTTTATCGAGTAAGGCTTCATGATTTCCTTACTCAAAGCATAAAAATAATTTTATCTTGAGAAAGAATTCAATTTTCTTACTCGATATACTTGTTTCTATTCTTCGAGTAAGCAAAACTTGAAACCTTATCGAGTATGAGAACTTTTCGAGTAAGGACAGATATACTCATCGAGTATGCTCTTGTAATTTATATTATCGAGTATGCTCTCTAAACCTGTTATCGAGTATGCTCTATGTATCTGTTATCGAGTATGATCTCTGTATCTGTTATCGAGTATGATTTATGTGCTGTTATCGAGTATGTCTCTGTGTCTGTTATCGAGTATGTTTTTGTGCTATTATCGAGTATGGTTCTGTGATGTTATCGAGTATGTCTCTGTGTCTGTTATCGAGTATGATTTCTGTGCAGTTATCGAGTATGCATAATTTAATTTGTCTCTGAGTAAGGAGTGGACCTTAAGAACCATCGAATATGGGTTCTTTTCTTGTGACTTATATGAAACGAAACTCTGTCCAATTTTTTAAAATTTTATCAAGTATGGCATTGACATAGGTTATCGAGTTTAATGTGAATCTATCGAGTATGACACAAGTGATTGGTTTTGTCTAAGTATGCTTTTATATGTTTGACCTTGTCGAGTACGCCTTGTTTTGGATTGACTTAATTTGCTTACATGTGTGGGATGTGTCAAATGTGTCTTTCTTGGTTATGATGCTAATTAGTTGTGCATGTATCAATATGTTGCATTATTCATTGGTCACACTAATTCCATCAAAATGACAACTTGGATATTGAAATGTTCACTAACTTAAACATCACCATATTGTGTTCGTTGGTTGTGTTGATGCATTTCAGGCACTAAAATGTCTCAAGGAACCACTCCCAGGAATGAGTTAATCCAAGGTGATGAAAGGAATATCGCAAAGTCTAACTTGAAAGTTGATCTAGAGAAACTCCCGTGTCATCCAACTTGCCAAATCATAGTGGAGATTCTTCAGCATCATTACATTCGACAACTACCCACATGCTCATGCTCCGTACCTGAAGTCTACTTGACACAATTCTGGAAAACTCTTGAAGTAAGTAAGGACGGCAAAACAATGGGGATACGTCTTGATCACAAAGACATTCAGTTTAATGTCGGAATCCTATGCTCTGTTCTTGGCTTACCTGCTGAAGGTTCCAGAAACTTCAAGAAATTCACTCAACGTCCTTCGTTGTCAGAGATTATCAGACTTCTCTGAGAAATTGGGTATGATGAATCAAAAACCAAACTCACCAACCTATCATCGATCGACAGAAAGAATATACCACAACCATGGCTCACTCTTTACTCCATCCTCACCAACTGTGTAACTGGCAGAGAAACCGGGCACGAACATCCATCATTGGAACTCATGCAAATTTACTGGGGGGTAGTCAAAATGGCTCTCATTGACTTCGCTCAGTTAATTTAGGAAGATATGACTTTTCAAGCCCGACAGTTCAAAAATTCACCAACAAAGAAAATCCCTTTTTGTCGGTTTACCAAGCACCTCATAGGACACTTCATGCATAAATATTCAGAGATTGATGCTAGACGAGAGGATAAGGAACATACACCTGCTATGGATCTAATGTACTCTTCACCCAGAATTCACAAAACAAGCACCATGAGACAAGGGATGAGAATTCCTGATCTTCTGTTAACAGATGTTGTTCGAAAGACTAAACCTTATGAGGACTATGACAATGCCCAAAGGAATAATTCAGTCGGGTTGACTTCTAAGAAAACCAAAACAGCTTCTAAGGGTACTGAAAAAGTCTTCGAGGCTCCTAAGTCAAGATAAAAGAAAGCTACTCGTCAGCCCAAATGAAATCTTACCATTCGTGATGAACCGACTGATGAGGAAACTGAGGAAGAAACCATTAAAAGGGTAAAAGAAACTAAAGGCAAGGGCAAACAACCTCAGGAAGAAGCTGGAACTCCACCTTTGTCCGAATCTGAAGAAGAGGAACAACTACAAATAACATTACAAGAAAGTAAATGTTCAGAAGAGGAAAGAATAGCCAAGCTGAAAAAGAAAGGTGAAGGTTCTGGCACTAAGGATGTTGAGTTGGAGAATCCATTATTTGAGAATGAAGAAGATGAAGATAAGTCTGAGGTATCCGGTTCTCAAACACTCTCAGATACTGATCAAGAAAAAGATAATTCAGATGATTCAGGTGATTCCGATAATGCAGAAGAGTCCTCAAGTTCTGAAAAACAGTCTACTGACGGGGAAGAAAAGGAAAGTGACAAAGATAAGGATGATACCGAAGCTGTTAATGACGAATCTGAAGGAGAAACGGAAAGTAGTGATGAAAGAGTAAAAGAAATGAGTGAAGAAGAAAAGAAAAGTGATGAAGAATCAAATGAAGGTGATGAAGAAATTGATAATGAAACCAAGAGTGATAAAGATGATAAGAATGATGATCAACAAACGAATGACACAACTGTTGATATCACTGGCAGTTATGAGATTGTTCCTATTGCTGCTCCAGTCCAACAACCTCAAGAAACTTCATCTCAGGATCAGCCTTCAATGACCCAACCACTTCCTCCTCAGCAAACCCAAGTATCACAAGTGGCTGCTCATCCAAGTCTGTTGAGATCATTACAATAACAATTGAAGAATTTACAAGGGCAGGTTTCAGAACAACAGAAAGAGCTTGAACTATTCAAAGTATACAACATTGATGCAGCTGTGGCAGACATAGTTAAGAATCGATTACCAGGAGAAGTTCGAAAATTTGTTCATGACTAACTCTCAGCAACCGTGGAACAATACGTTAAAGATAATCTTGAAAGGGTTGTTACACAAAAGTTTCAGACAACTCCAATAACCGTTCAGATTACCATCTGCTAGTGATCTAAAGGGAAAGCTGTTGGAAGCAATCATGGATGACCCAAATGAGGAAGATCTTCGCAAAGCACTACTTAAGTCAATGAAAAAGGCAGAAAAGAAAGGTGAGTCTTGCAAAAAGACTAAGTCAACAAAGCGACGTCATGACGATCCAGATGATCAACCACAGCAACAAGGCAAACGCAAAAGGACGTCTGGCTCCACTTCTAGACCCCCTACCACAACAGTCAACATTCAATCTGATGCTAAAAACCCCGTACAATCCACAGATGAAGTTCAGATGCATACTGTAGATGATGTTCAAATGGAAGCAGCTGAGGAATTGGATGTTCCAGGTTCCGAGTATGAAATCCCACAAAATCTACCTGCCAACATCACTAAACCACCAAAGGAAGCTTCAGCTCTTCCAGACCCAGAATGGATTGATCCTTCTGCTCCAACATACAACTGGTTCGATGAAATGGTTGATGCTTATCCAGATGTTCCTGAGTCAGAAGTACCCTTAGAAGGCTTCACAAAACGAATCAAGAAGATAATGAAGCCCTAGAAACTTCAGCTTTCTGATTTAGTGAAGATTCGAAAAGCAGGTTTCATGGAGTTCAAGACTTGCACTACATTGAAACTTGAATTTGAATACAATGTTGAAGAATGTGCTCGTGCATTGTCTGAAAACATCACGTGGGAAAAGAGGGCTTCATGGGATAGAATCTACCCTGGAAATGATCCTGACTTTGAATTTCAAGATTTCTCTCAACCGTTACCTCTCATTGGTCCTCCCAACCGTCCAAAGATCCCCAAGGAGTATTTCTTCAACAACGATCTAAAATATCTCATTCATGGCAACACCGATCCTGCACACCGTTATGCGTCATCTCTTACCAAGTTCAAAGCTGCATCATATCTTCTCAATGATCTTGAAGATCAAATGAGGGGTCTGTACTCTACATCGATCTCCAAATATAATGTCGAAGCATCTTTGGGTACTCATCACTGGCCGGAGCTGCGCAGATAGTTTTACAAATGGAAGTTGACGTTCAAATCAAAAGGCAAGCCATACTCAATGCACCGGATTCTTGGCATCACAGGCATTCTTGAAACAGAAAAAAGATATGGTTACAACTTTCTTGACAAAATTGTGGTCCGACGAAGTGATGACAAAGAGTACTCATTCAGTGAAGCTGACTATCATCGATTGAATCCAAACGGCATCGAAGATATGTATGTACTTAAGGTTCAAGGCAAAATTCTGAATTTGCCCGGCAACCTTCAGTATGACCTCATCAACTCACTTATAGTTTTTGCTCGTCAACGCATCATCCGGGCAAGAGTTGAAGACGCACAACTAGGAGTCAAAAGTTATCAAACCTCTCTCAACTTCACCGCCCCACAAATGAACATTCATTTGGGTATGAAACCTTGCACATTCATCAGAAAACCATTTGGGGTCTTTTTCGCCAAAGACGGAGCTAAGAAATTCATGAGATATGATGAAACTCACAAGTTCGGGGATCAGACTCTCAAATTTGTCAGAATTCAGCTGGATCAAAGGCTTAAGAGATATTACCAAGGAATCAGAGAGGGCTGGACAAGGGATGATGTAAGAGAAGCTTTAAAGTTCATGGACAGGATTGACCATAGATTGAATTTCAGAAATCATATTCGAACAATGGAGAGCTTGATTGGAGGAAGGGCACCGATTCTGAACATTCTCACTTATCGTCATCCTGACCATCCGTTGCTGTGATTGCTCTTTTTGGTACAATCTTATAAATTTGCAGAAAAAGAAGATTTGTTGCAATGTAGCTCCATAAGAACCATAACTAGAAAGACGTGTTCATTATCATCTTCATTTATATATCATTATGGTTTGTGCACACATAACAGTGTACAACCCGTTCTAGTAATGAAAGGACCCTGTGGTACGTTTCAGTGCCTCAATCCTAAAATAAGGAGCGAAAGCTTCTTACTTTTGAGTAGAATCAATCAAAATTTCAGTTTTCACGATTCTTCTCAAAAGACAAGTATTCACTTGTTGAGGGGGAGTACTTGAAAATTCTGTGTTCAAAACAAACAAATGTTCTCGTTGAATTCCCCCATAAGACTCAAAAGGCATATTTTAATCAAAAGTTTCTCAAAAACAACATTTGATATGCTATTTTTGAGGGGGAGAAAAAGAAAAAGTGATTAAAATATGATAGTATGTATGCTAAAAGAGAAAAGATCTCGTGCGAGCTCGACTCAGATATCACCCCAGAATTGACGAACCCTAAAATGTCATTAATCGAAAGGACTTGTCCTGGCTGGGTAATAATTTCAAGCTAGTCTAACTAGTGATGTAAGCGTGTCTCGAAGAGGACTTGTCCGAGTAGAGTGTATCGGTTCGAGAAATTCATAGTAGATTAGTACTTTGACGGGTCTAACTTCCTTACTTAGGAATGTTAACAATTTCAAGTTAGTTATTAGGGCTAGTTATCACCTAAAAGCTGATAATGGATCCCTTTAACTAAGCAACGTAAACGTGTCCCTCGGGTACAAGTCTATTAAGAATGGATCAATTCAAAAGTGCCTACTCCTCCCGCATGTGCAAATTTATGAATTAATATACGAGCACATGTGAAGGGGGAGTCCTTCAAAATGAAATCAAAACCATTAAAGTGTTTTCAAAAAGTCTTTATTCACAAACACTTTGAGGAGAATTTCAAACATTTGGTTCTAATGGCAACAACAGGATAGTCAAAGAGTTATAAGGTTGACTAAGGTTAGGAAAAACCGTCCTATGATCCGCCAGAGCCGGAGGGATCTACCCAGGGACAACACCAATAGATAGAATTAGAAGTCCTTAGGTATGATATGAAAAAAGGAGAAATGAATGAAAGGGAAAGAAGGGGTTGAAGAATTAAAAAGTAAAGTAAAGAAAAGGGTGAAAAGAAATAGCCCTCCATTTGTTCAACCTTAGGGCAAACACCGGGTACAATTCATATGCTACTGGTTGTTGTTAAAACAACATCGGTATTGAAAACAATATGTCATGGACCCAGTGACGCACTGCACTAAACCTTCTAGCCACTCAAGTTCTCTCAAAAGAGCTTGTTTCATTCTCACGGGGAACCGGTGTAATCTATCGACCTTCTCTTAGAGATGGTTGATATTGAAACAGGAGACCCCTCCCTAATCTCCGCATAGGAACCAAATGTGCACTTATCGAGTCTAGAGCCCCGAGATACATCAAAGATCTCTTAGGAACACTTAAAATTCCTACAACCAGTGATTCTACATCAATGGATGCCAGTTGTAAACTATTGAGTCCTACGCAGATCTTAGCAATCTGCCGAGAACGTTTATGAGAGGACTTACTTATGTATTTCTCAATGATTAAACGGAAATCCTGCCAGGGTCAACATCAAACAGCCCTGACAGCAGGTCACTTCGATAACTCCTTGTGGGTTATGCTTAGTGTTCGAGGTGGTCTCAACGTTGTCTACAGTCGTGGGGTGATCTCCAGCGACTCACCTAATCGTGGGTGTACTTTTGTATGTCCGTGTAAGCTCCTTCGGGGGTATCCGATTAGGAACGGCATTGGTAAGGGTTAGATGGAGTCTTCACACTATGCTGATGACGAACTCTAATTCCAAACCTGTAAGTACCGGTTGATTATTACTCACCGTTTTCATGCAGCTAACCTTACACATTCATTATCATCGCCACAACACATGATTCCACATGCTCATACCTATGTCAGAATATCAAAGAAAGCTCCTCCAAAAGATCGAAGCAACTCAAAAGTCAAAGAAAGATTCTACGTCAAAAGAGGAATCTACAAAGTAAAGAGACTAAGATCAAAGTCAAAGAAAGGGAATTGCCTAAGTATGTATCACAAAGTCCAAAGACGTATGAGCATGTTGGAATGACGTACAACCACTGGAGGCAAAGTAGTGACTATCGGCAGATAACACCATCATTGGATCACATCAACAACGATGAACAAAGCATGATGAACAAAGAATCACTATCTATCTAATCATTTCTTGAAGACGTCTAGAGCAATGAATGTCGAAGATGAAAGACAAAGATGATGACGTCCCGCAACCTTTGATGACCGACCCTTAGGGGGAGATTGTTAGGATCAAGTTTTATTAATATCAAGTGTCGGTCATTAAGTTTTGTAATTGGTTGCTTTACTATATCATTATGTTTAAGTTTTATCAATGTTTCATGTTATTTAGTTCATGTTTACATGTTTTGTTAAAGTCTAAGGGCTAGTTATGTAACAAGTTGAAAGACATGTGAAGCCCTAGACTAGTAGTATAAATAGAATGTAATCCCTCCAAGGAAGGTGTTTGTTCTCTCATTAATCAAAGTTCATTATCTTCATTTACAAGAGTTCCTTCCACTCTCTCTCTCTAACTTACTTTCTCTCTCTAAAGATTATGTGGTTATGTAGTGTAAAATGGTGACCTAACATTTTGGTTTTGATTAAAACCAGGAGGTCTAGGGTAGTGGTTAGGACGATAGTTCGGGTCCATCGGAGGACGGTATTGGTTACCTCCTTGATTGGAAGGACCGGCTATCGCATTAGCTTCGAACGGGTTACCATCGGTGGCCATGCAATTATAGTAAGCGTGAGGGCCACCACAAGTAACACAGACTTCCACTTTTTTAACTTCAGCAGGAGAAGAAGTTTGTGTGAAAGAAACTTTCTTTTGGTTAGAGAGAACCAAAGCTTGAATGGCTTCCGTGAGTTTGTCAATTTTAGCATCGGTGCTAGATTGACTCACGGGCGATGAAGAAGAAGGACCAATACTCACTTGGGAAACAACCGGCTTGCTTCGTGTAGTGCGGACCTTAGATTTGTTCTTGATGATCGCTAAAGCTTCTTTTGTGGTTTTACTCAGGAAATTACCTCCCGCGAAGGCATTAAGTGAATCCTGATCAGCTTGGCTCACACCATTATAGAAAGTATCGAGTTGCATCAACTCGGAGAAACCGTGATGAGGAAATTTGCGAAGCAATTCTTAGTGAACTTGATGATCTCATTTTTAAGATTCGTGGTCTTGGAAGGAGGATAGAATTCGTTCACAAATTTCTTAACCAGGTCTTCCCATGTTTCAATTGAACGAGGGGGTTGTTTTTCAAGCCAAATCCGGGCTTGTACCTCGAGGGAAAATGGGAAAAGAAGAAGCTTGATCGCTTCAGAAGGGACATTCTTATATTTGATGGTAGATGCGATCTTGTTAAACCACCGAATATGAGCATGAGGATCGTCCCTCTCAAAACCATAGAATTGACTTTGGGCAAGATTCAATAACCCAGTTTTGAGCTCGAAACTATTAGCCACGATGGCTGGAACAACAATGACATCTCCATAACCCTCGATGGGTGCTTGGAGAAGCTCATTCATAGGAAGATCTGCCATGATGACAGAAGTGGTGGAAACAGTACGAATCTTGGATTCGACTGCGGGTGCAGAACGTCTACGGCGTCTTCGAGGAATTCTTACAAGCTCACTTAATGGGCTTGTTGACCTAGAAGAACGAGTGCGCATGCACTAAAAAAAACTCTAAGAGTCCTTAGAGTTGCAAGAATTATGAAAGAGGAAGGGAAGAATCATTTTGGGTTTTACATGTTTTTGGAATTTGAAAATACGATATTTTTGGTAATCGATCCGTCAAACGAATTAACTTCACGACTGTTTTTGGTTTTATATGAAAATAAGAAAATATGAACAAGGTTATGGTAAATATACAATGAGTGGGTATCAAAGATCACTAATCTTCAAATACGTTCAGATACTCAACACACCTCCCCGGCAGCGGCGCCAAAATATTATTGGCTCTAAATAGACAGACAATATTGACCAAGGTGAATGGTCAACAAGGTCAACCTATTGAGCCAACTAATCAAGGAATATAGTGTTTTCCTGGGTCGTAAAGTCCCAACGAGGTGCGTAAAGGTATTAAACGGATCTGTGATCGAGTGAAATTGACTGGAATGGGATAAAAGTGGTTCAGATGATAAATATCAACAAACACGTGAAATTAAATTACTAAAAATCATTTTAAACCTAAAAACGTACGTTTAAGTCAACGAATAACGTAAACGTACAAAAATAAAAGTGAATAAAGAGCAGTATTGATCCCTAGGGTATGAAAATTACTTTTTAATAAACTTAATGACAAAAGAAAATTTTAAGAAAAAGAAAAATATTTATTAGACTATTAAATTAATTATTATTAATTAAACTATTTATTAATTATTTAAAATATACTAAAATACAATTTAATAATAATTTGAGCTAAATAAATAAAAATAAAATTTTGAAAATTCTAAAATAACCTAAAACTAATTTTAAAACTGAAAATGTATTTATTTAACTTTTTACCTATTTAATATTAATTAATTACTATTTAATAATTATTTAAAACTAATTTAAATTACTATAAATAGTAAATGAACAGTAATAAATCTAAAACTTTTTCTACAAATACTAAAATATTACTGGAACCTAGAAAAAATATAAAAATGAAAAGTGCTTTTTGAAAAAGATGAAAAATAAGCCAAATGGATTAAATAGAAGCTATCACTATTTTATTTTTGATGATTTTCTGAAATTTCTTTTACTAAACTGGTAAACAACTGTAAATATGGAACTTTTGTGAAAACAACTCTTTTGGAACTAAAAAATAAGCAGTTTGTGAGCTTATGTTCTCAACAATGAGTTTTTTAGCTTAAATGGAAATTAAGAACTTGAAAAGCTAAATAAAAAGCTACATACTGAAAACCAAAGGTAAAGCAAGATACAAACAAATGATATGCACACAAAATAAGCTTAAAAGACTCAAAAAGAACACTGAAAAGGCTGGGAATGGAAAATAAGCAAATCTAAACCCACTGCAGCCAAACAGGCCTTATGTGGATGTTTTCAGGCCAAGATAAACTTATACAATAAGCTTGAATGCCCAAAATGACCCTTGATACAACTAGTCAGCTAGATGGGCTTCTCAAAGTGCCAAAAATCTCAGATAATGCTTATCTAGTGAACAAGTAGGGAGCTTGTGAAGTTGGCCTGTAGCCACTGTAGGACCAGTTTAGAAGCTGGATTCAGGCAACTAGAAGGCTTAAATTGAATTCACAAATAAGAAGTAAAACACAAACAAAAGACTGCTACTACAACTTAGATATATAAGCTTCTCAAAATGTCCAATATCAGGCAACAAGCTCAAGAATTGAGCTTGTTGTGGCCTTGGGAATTTGGTTCAGTAGGCAAAGGCTCAAAGTGAAGTTTGAAATAAGCAGAAGTAGCACAATGAGCATCAGTGGAATAACTAACCCATATTCAGTTGCACACAAACTAAAACAACATAAATCAACTACAAACAACAATCTAACAAGCCTAGGTTAAGCAGACATTAAAATCAACAATCTTAGTGCTCACTAATGCAAAATAGAAACAATGGCCTAGGGTCAATCTTAGGTGGCCAAAATAAGCTAATGAATAAGCTATTCAGGCCAAACCAAACATGGATAAAACAAGATAGGCCAGCAAACTTCAAAAAACACCAAATCTCAAACAAGATAGTCAAATAATGAACAAGGTGTGGCTAAAAAGAAAATGGGTCAAACTGTGGTAGCTGGGTGCAGGGGAGGTAACTGGCCAACAGGTCCACTTTGAAGCCAAATTCAAGTGATCAAATGAGTTTGAAATACCAATTTTCTTGTTAACACAGACTCACAAGCAACAATATTACACAAAACAACAAATATTATCTATTTTGAATCTGTTTTGAACCCTGTGTGTTGACGTAAAACTTGTCCCATTTTTCAAACATGAACCTTTTGACTTTTTTATATTAAGTCCTAGTTTGACTAATTTGAACTTTAATCCTACTCTATTGATTGAAAATGTTAAATTAAGCTAATTTGGAACTGATTTAAGCCTAAACAACAACTATTGAAAAGATTTGAGTGAATATGGAACATGAAAATCCAACAGTTACTGAGAAACAATGATGAAAGGCTAGTTTTGACTTTTCAAGCTGTGACTTATGGTTTTTATGGTTTTTAAGTTCTAATTAGACCTAATGTGACTATGTAACACAGAACTCATATGAGCCAAACACCCCTTTAAGAAGCTAAAAATGGAATTTTCAAAGCATAAGACTGAGTTAATCCACAAATCTGATTCCCAAGGTTGTATTATTATGTAATGAACTTAAATGAGCACATAAATATCAGTCATAACACAAAGACCTACAAATCAATGACTATGCTATATGAGCAGTGAGATATGAAAACTGAGCAATATGAAATTTTAGCTAACAAGTAGGAATCAAATGAACTTAAAACATATCTAATACACAAAATAAGCACAGAAACCATAGATATAAACCATCATGAGCAGTTACACAGTAAAATGACAAAAATCCAAGAAATGCTTACAAATGATTCCAACTGAGAAAATGGTACACAGGCCAATAGAACACACCCTAATGGCTTTCCACAAAGCCTCTAACCCAGGGCCATCCAAAATTAACCCTGCTCCATGCTTGAGTCTTCTTCTTGACTGATTTTTTTTATTTTTCACTTATTTAACTCTAATTTTCTTGTATTTTTTGAATTCTTAGCACAAACTACTTTAAATGCATGAGAGCTTTAGAATTCTTATAAGTGAGCTTAAAATAGCTTGAATAAACACCAAACAACCATTTCTAACAATGTTAAAGTACTAATGCAGTTTTTCACTAGAAATGGTAACTTTTATATTTATAAGAGAAACTTCAAATTAAACTGAAAGAAAGGTTATTTATTACTAGAAATACTTGGTACAAGCTTTAGAACTAGAGATTACACTGAAAATAAAAGGTTTTTACTAATTCGACTGATGCGTGGTTTTGTGACCTTACAACAGGTTTTACCTCTCAAGGGATCTCAAGAGGCTTACAACCCCACCAGGCAGTGTACCTGACCGATGTAGTATAGGATAGTGGTAAGTACGGGGGATTGATCGTTCTCTCACAGGGAATAGTGTTCGTTAGGATAGAAAAACTACTCTAATAGGTCTAAGGGTGGAAGGAAGATTCTTTTTGTATTTTTATATTTTTTGGAAAGCAAGTAAAATCTCGGTTTTGGAAGAAGGGCGGAATTAGTTGCTAGTCAACTAACCCAAGTTTACTACTTATGCAAATTAAAATAAAATAAATATCTAAACTATTGTGGTTGTGAAAACAATATGGAGAAAATTGTGTTTACTTAGATTTCATTACTCCCTAACTATCTTTTACCGGTTAATTGATATGTATGTTACTTGTGTGGATGAAGGGTGTATTCCTAATAACTCATGGAGTGGCATACATATCTCTCCAATTCTATGAGCTCTTATCTCGCCCTATGCCATGCACGGCACAACCATAGGGGTTGTAAACAGTGGCTCATGCGTTAAATACTACCTTAATAGCCTAGTATGCCTTGGCTACATGTTTCCCAAGACGTTCAAGCACGTTACCATAAAGGAGGTTGGCCAGTTTTCTTGAGCCTAACATTGATGGAACAATCATCCCAACAAACAACAACACACACCAATCAACCAATAATTAATAGTTAGGTTTCATTAGATCTAAGCAAACACTAGAGAATTTAGCTACACATGTTAATTAAAAGACAAGCAAAAGAGATAATCAACCAACACATAGACATATTGATTGAATTAAAGTGAAGACTTATCTTTAATTAAGCATGAGGGTTCCAAGGGTTGGAAACCCTAAAAAGTACAGAAAATTCGTCTAGGGTTTGGTGGAAAAAGTTCTCCCCAAAGTTCCATACCCAATGAATGAAAAATAGAAAACTATATATAGATTTTACATTCTGATGGCGTCAGGTTATAGAGGCTGACGCCGTCAGCTCGCCGCCATTAGGTTTCTCGGATGGCCTAGATCCACATCTGACGCCGTCACTCTCTATTTCCTTCTGGGTCGTCAGGTAGTAATTCCTGCTTCTTTTGAGACTTTGTCGTTTTCTTCACTTTTATGCTCCAAAAACGTCCAAATATGCATGTTTTCCAGAATTCTTCTCAAAAGTACCTAAAATGACAAAAGGAACGATTTAGGGCATTATTTGATCACATTTACTCGAATTAAGGCTTAAATGACCCCTTAAAAGCGTAACACTTTTCGTCTCATCAAATACCCTTACACTTGGGATTTGCTTGTCATCAAGAAAATGAGCTTTTATTCCAATCAAAATATGAGTTAGGGGTCATTTAACACGAATATAAAAGTAATTACAACAAATAGTTATTAGACCCTAATCATAACAAGCACGGAAATCATACACTAGCACCTCACAAATAGTGTTTGGATTCTCTCATCTCTCAAATATCATAGAAGTATATCTCATAAATGAATACGAAAAATAACACTCACTACCTGTCATAGCAAATAGATTACCATAGGCTTGGGAGAGGATCAATTACTCCTCCACAAGGCGTAAGCACCTAAGATAAACTATCAAAGAGGGCTTTCCAAAGGGTTGTAACGTAAGGTGTAGGGATATGATAAACATGGTTTGGTTGGAATAAAGGGTATTTTAAGGGTGGCAAGTTAATTATCATGATCAAATACATGCACTCTACATCGTTGCTTAAGTCAAGACTCGACTCAATCTTAAACTAAAAATGAAATAACAAAAACTAAAAAGAAACATGAAAGGAAACGGGATGGTAGTCCGTATGTTTTTCTCTTTTCTTTTTTATATTTTTTTGTATTTTTCTTGATTTTTCGATTCTTTTTTTTTTCATACACTCTTGCCCTACCATCCAAAACAATACATCATAGGGGAGTTGCATTCCCCTTACACTTGAATCTTTACATAACTTTACAATTACTAAACTAATGACTTGAATTAAGATAATTGAAAAACTTGGAGTACTTTTAAAATGTTTAGCACATATGGGGGTAATAATGTTGTTCTTCCCCATTACTCCATTACACTAGTACTTTACCCATGAGTCCCAATCGTTCCAAAACAATATGTACAAGGATATGACTTAACTTAGCAACCATGTAATTGACTAGATAATTAACTAAGGGTTTAAAAAATGTTTTCACAATAATGCACCAAAGGTGGGTGCATACAAGGTAGGCTAAGGCGATTTGGGTGTACATTTAGTGGGGTGTAACAAATTCTCACTTTGAGTAAGATGCTCAAAGGTCGAAACGAAAGGATAGGCTCGGAGGGGTGTACTAGGGGTATCGTGTACCAAAAATGGATACAACGCAAAGGGTGTGGTAGAATTACTTGACCAATGAAATCAATGTAATTATAACAAAAATACGGGTGTAAAACAATGGGTTAATCCTAATGCCTCTTATCTTGTAGTAAATCTTAACTACACGAATGTAGTCTCACTTGTGGATTTGAGATGGTCCTAACGCAAGTTCTAGAATCTAAATGCTACCGGTACTCACATCATAGCACCAAAGATGGATGCTTTTCCTACCAATTCTAGGGGCGAACCTCACATATTTGGGGTGGAAAATTTTTTTAGTGGTACGGTTTTTGTGCTAGTCATACAATTTCCTATCCATGATACGCTCATTAAGATCAAGGTTTCACTTCTAAATGTTGTAAAAAATTTTAAATTGGCTCTAAAATTGTCCTAACAAATATTTCTCTTGGTTTTATTACAAATTTATTATCAAACAAAGCAAAACATCAAGCATAAGTGTATTCTCAACGGTGCCTTCATTTACCCCCTTACACTTAAACCGAACATTGTCCCCAATGTTCAAATAGAAGATGTAAAAGTAAATAAAATGAAAGAATGAAATCAAATACTCCCCTGAATCGTTTGATGTGGATAGTGAGGTAACACGGTTAGATCTTCTTCCAAGAGAGACGAGCGTTCAAAGCTTCCCTTCCAAAATAATAAACGTCTTCTTGTCCAAAATAACCTGTTAACCTGAAAAAGATAAAGGCCGACCTCGCATAAAATCGGCGGTAAAATCTACATAATAGGATATAATGCTTGTGGGATAAATATTTTTGCAGAACTCCTGGAGATTATAAGTTAGAGAATTAACAAAAACTTTTTATTTCCGG
>LBNU01017392.1:0-12556 GCA_014162995.1 Artemisia annua
ATTGTTATTTTGTTTAATAAATGAATTGTTGGTTTTAGTTTAGGGGGTGAATGTGAAAATAATTGAATAACCTGAGTTATTGCTGAGTTATTGTTGCGGGTTTGAGTTATTGTTTTAAGTTATTGTGTTAAAGCTGATGTGGCGCTGACGTGGCACTGCGTTATTTAATAATGTGAGTAAGGCTTGCGGATGCTCTGAGATTGGATGCGAAATTCCGGGCTTGGGTTATTTCTCGTGATCCGATTATTTTTTTTTCTTTTTTTTAAAAAAAAAAAAATTTTAATTTAATTTTTTTTTTTTAAATTGCATGAAATCTTTTCTTTGAGTAAATAGGGAGTAAATATTTTCTATCTTGAAGTAAATACAGAGTAGTAAATAGTAGGATATTCGTGAATTAATAATAGATATTATGTTGATATTAGACACTAAAAATAAAGTTATCTATCTATGGAATCTATTTATAGAAATAGTATATTCGTTTAAAAAGAAATAGGTTAATTTAAGTTTTTTACATACCAAATATATCTTTTTAGTTTTTATTTAAGAAAGTAGCCTTTCAAGATAGACTGCATCATTAGGAAATAGGAAACAATTGTTTTCCATAGTTTTGGACTTTTTAATCAACTAATAAATTTTAAATATGTTTTTGACATGTTATCGAAAATTTTTACTCATTATATTATTTTAAATAAGTTTACGTAAATAAGTTTTTGAATTATATTCTCTCTTAATATAAAAGCTTGATCTTAAGTTTAGCTAACCTATCAATATATAACAAATGAAGAAAGTTTATCATTTTACATATCATTTAAGTAAATAATAAAATTCATCAAACAATAAAAATCAACCTATCTACTTATTTTTAATCAAAATCAAATCCAAACACTCTATTTCGAAAAACATGTTTTTAATTAGCATAAAAACACATTTTTTAAACATAAGCGGAGAAAAAAAGAGTAATGGACCCGTATATGATTTGAACAAAAAAATCCACACAATGATATAGCTGTGTGTAATTGAGACAATCAAAAAGAAGAAAGAAAATTACAGATAAAATCATAATCACACATAAGTATATTATATTGTGTGGATATTTTTTTGTGTGTAAATTTTATGTCAATAATCCCACACGTATAATTTGTTGTCACTAGATGATATAGCTTGTTGCCACTAATCTTATTTCACAAAACATACATCCTATATTCCTATTCAAATAAAACTAAACAATTCATCAAATTTAATACTCCGTAAGTAATTACTCCCTCCGTCCCTAAATAAATGTCCACTATTGACTTTCAAAGTCTATTTTTTGCAAATTTGACCTTAAATTATTTCATTTATGTTATGTAATACTTGATGAAAATTATACCAATGAACATACATTTAAAACCCAATCCATTCATATATTTTGCATTAAATATAATATAACGCAAATAAAATAACTTAAAGTCAAAGTTAAAAAATGAAAACTTTAAAAGTCAATTGTGGACACTTATTTAAGGACGGTGGGAGTATTTTATACTAGACCACTAGGTCTTTGGTACGTAACATCTCTTTCCACATTATTTAAAAACCATATTGCCTCAATATAAATACCCAAAGGGAGACAATTAACCGAAAACTAAGGCCAGTGCTCCTTTACGTAAAATTCTAGAGAGAGAAAGAAAAAAAAGCGATTAAATCAATATAACAACACACAACTAACAATTTCTTCATTCTTGGGCTCCCTTTCACCTGTCTCTACTCTCTTTCATTCCCACCTTATAAACCCTTTTTTTTAGGACTTTTTATCCTAAGTTTTTTCATTCCATTTTCATACAATTCACCGGATTTTTTTTATTGAAAAATGATTCATATGGACAGAAGACCGGTTTTGGACGAGTTTGAGAAACTTATCGTTCGCATGAATACTCCTAGGTATGTTTTTATGTCAGTCTGTTTTTGTCTGCAGACCGGCCAGCAGGGGCGGAGCTAGAAAATTTTGTTCGAGAGGCGCAGTTTAACAAATTTTAGAAACTACGCTACAAATTGGTTTTTAAAAGGGCAAATTACGAAAAAAAAAAAGAAAAGCCAAATATTTTAAAAATTTTAAGGTACAAAATTTTTCGCTAGGGGGCTAGTGCCCCTCCTATCAAGAATAATAGAGATCACCCGTGTTAAAATATACGGGGCGATCTTTATTTATTTTTCAAGTTAATAACTTTGTATATTTTCAAGAAAATTGAGATCATTCCGTCTTAAAATACAATATTTCAAATAATATTTTAAGACGGAATAATCTTTATTAATTTATTTTTTATTTTAGACATTAACTTAATATATTTTTCAAGAAAATTTGTTCAAAAGAATTTATAGTCCATTTTTGACCTTTAATTCTTAGCCTTAATTTTGAATTTTATGCAGGGTGATGATAGACAATGCAGGATGTGTAGATGCAACACGCATAATGGTATGTTTTTTCAAACTTAGTTGACCAGTTTTCCTATATTTATTTCCACATCTTTGACTCTTGACCTTTTTTTTAATCTGACTTTGGTTTGGTTTCAGATTGACAGTGCTAGGAATGATGGAATACTTCTAGAAGCTGTTCAAGTTTTAACAGATCTTAATCTTTCTATTAAGAAAGGTTATGTTTCTTCAGATGGAAGATGGAATATGGATGGTGAGATATATTTTGTTTAATTACTTTTTTAGACTAAAGTTTTTTGTTTTAATCATGTTGTTTGGTGTGCTAATGTTTTTTTGTTTTTTCATTTTCTACAGTTTTTCATGTTACTAATTTGGATGGCAACAAATTGACTGATGATAGTATCATCAATTGCATTGAACAGGTACTTAACTTTACCTATTTACATTAGTCATGTGTTAAAATTTTTAAATGTTTTTAGTACTTTATAAAAAATATTGGTCTTGTAGATTAAATTTAGCCTTTAAATGATACTTTTTATAGAAAATGTTGGTATGATGAATTTACAAAAGATTTAATGACCCAAATGGGACATACAATGTCTAAAGAGTTTTTTTTTTTTTTTTTTGACTGAGATGTAATGTGTTGTTATTGTGTTTGAAACAGTCACTTGGAACCATTGATAGTACAAGATCAAAGTCCATTGATGGAATGACAGCACTAGAACTAACGGGTACAGACCGCGTAGGTCTGCTATCCGAAGTTTTCGCGGTTTTATCTGATCTCAGCTGTGACGTGGTTGAGTCAAAAGTATGGACACACAATGGCCGGATCGCGGCTCTTATTCATTTAAAAGATTGTCATTCAGGCTCCCCAATTGACTCTAAGAAAATGGACAGAATCGAAGCTCGGTTGAGAAATGTCTTGAAAGCAGATAATGATATCCGAAGTGCTAAAACTTCGGTTTCGTTAGCTGTTACTCACACTGAAAGACGGCTTCACCAAATGATGTTTGCAGATAGGGATTATGATAGAACTCCGATTATGAGAACTAGCGGCCGGTATTCCCCTTTGGTATCTGTTCAAAACTGCGCGGAAAAAGGGTACTCGGTAGTCAACATTCAAGTCAAAGATCGCCCCAAGCTTTTATTTGATGTGGTGTGCACTTTAACTGATATGCAATATGTCGTGTTTCATGCCACTATCAATACCACAGAATTCCAAGCATATCTGGTACTATTTTGCCGTTAATTTGATCAAATATTTAATGGGTTCTATTCATATATGTTCGTTTTGCTAAAGTTTAATTCTGTTTGTGATTTTAGGAATTTTTTATCAGACATATAGATGGGACCCCAATTAGTTCAGAAGCCGAAAAGCAAAGGGTAATCATGTGCTTAAGAGCTGCTATTGAAAGAAGAGCATCTGAGGGTGTGAGGCTTGAACTATTCAAACCCGATAAGCCTGGCCTATTAGCTGAAGTGACAAGAACGTTTAGGGAAAACGCAATGAATGTGACAGAAGCTGAGATATCCACAGCAACGGGAATGGCTCAAAACATTTTTTATGTAACGGATGCAATTGGAAACCCTGTGGATTCAAAAGTTATAGATTCAGTTATGCAAAGAATCGGGACAGGGCACTTAAGAGTTAAGGAACTACCACTTATGTATCATCAAAAGGCCGAGAATTATGATCAAAGCACGAGTAGTCTTGGTGGTGCAGTTTTGGTATCACTTGGTAGTTTATTTAAAAGAAACTTATACCATCTGGGGTTGATCAAATCATATTATTGACGAAGAGTAATCACATTACGATGGCTTGCAACTCGTGCATTGAAGGTGTTTTGGTTTGGTATCATGCTTATGTACATAAAAAGGATTGAAGGATGATGGTTGTGAATTTGTGATGGTTGGTTTGGTAGATACACAAAGAGATGCATACACATTAGGCTTTGATGGTCCATTTACACTAGTTCTTATTTATTTTGGGTTTGGTTAGGTATTTCTATGAAATTATATTAGTGGATTGAAATATTTTGGTTTTTAGAAGTTTTATTCCTAAGTCTAGTAGGCATTCTATGTACATATATTCATTTCTGATATATTAGTTGATGATTGATTTATGACTTTCTGTTCATATTCTTTACTTGTTTTGTTATCTTTCATTGTGGATTTGTGATGTTCGAAACAAACAAATACGAGTAACAATTAAAGAGAAATGTGTGAAAATTAATTGAAATGTGTCGAAAATGTTTAGCCGACACATATAATAATTACTCCAGTTTCGGTTCTGAAATTAAAAATGGTATCACAATGCCCCGTTGTATGAGTTCAATATCAAATCGATCATGAAATCTATGGCTTAACAGGCAAAATCAAATGATATGGAATCGAATAATCGAGAACATCTCATTAAAATTTTTATACCTCATTTAATTAGACTGTTGCGAAATTCATTTTGGATTGCATAATTGTAACTTTATAAAAGTCTTACAATACCATTCACATATATGTCTGACTAACTATTACGTATTTTATGGACTACTTTATATTTGTCAAAGAAATGGGTCAACTCATTTGACAATTGAGATTATATGGTTGTTCCCTTTGCTATCTTTTGGAAAGATTTGCACTTTTCCTTTTTGATGCAAACATTTTACAAGATAATTTGATGAGAATGGTTTAAGGCTTCAAGGTGCCCGAAAATGATGTTTCATAACAAGTATTTGCTTCAAATATGAAATAATTTTTTAAAAAAAGAGACTTTAACACATATTACACCTCATTTTGTGGACTTTGTTTTGTAAAAATTATGCCGTTCTAAGATATCTCTTTTGGTAAGAATAACTGGATATAAGACCAGAAATTGTTTACGTAAATAACAAAGCTATCCATTTACTTTGTTTAACTTTTACCCCGATAAAGCTTTAAGCTATACAGACAATAATAATGAAATAAAACCCTCTCAAGTGTTTAACTGATATGAAAGAAACAAACATGGGTTTCTTAGCTGGCCACCCACAGCCAGGGACGGAGCCAGAAACAAATATTACCGGGTGCACAAATT
Organism: Artemisia annua; assembly: GCA_014162995.1. Lineage (NCBI taxonomy): Eukaryota > Viridiplantae > Streptophyta > Magnoliopsida > Asterales > Asteraceae > Artemisia > Artemisia annua. The sequence continues at coordinate 5,477 of LBNU01017392.1, forward strand.
TTTTTTAACCGTAGTATAATAGAGTTTAAGATGCTAACTAAATAAGACTAAAAACACATTTCGATGGACCGGGGTCATTTAAGGTACATTTGGGAAAAATCGATGTTTTTTCTTAAAATTAACACTACGTCGAAAAAATTCATAGGTGTCCCGGGCACCCACGGGACCCCGCCTGGCTCCGTCCCTGCCCACAGCATTCGATCTTCTTTTTGTAGCACGACTCTTGTTTTTTGTATCATTTTTAACAAACCACCAGCAAACGAATACCGCTTTTAGAAGACTACAAACCATTTGACTAGACGTTGAAAATAATCTTACCCCTTTTTTTAAATTCTTTCTGAACCTTTACCTAACTAAACAATACTAAAATAGTACACTTCTAATTCTAGAAGCGTTCACTAAACAGGTGGAACTGTTAATCCACTTTGTTTAAAATTTTAAATACATTTTAGGTGATTGGGCATGAACTAAGGGTTGGCAAATAGAGGTGTGCAAAATGGTCCAAAACCGGGGAAAACTTAGGCTCGTTTCTGCCTTGGCTCATGAAATGAGAAAATTTTGGTTCTCACTTGGCCCGGTTCTGTTTTGGTCGAGAGATGTCCTTTTTGTAACGGAATGATGTCGCTCGGCTTAGCCATAAAACTATGCTTGAAATAATTGAGTGACAGTATGATTTCAAGACCATTTTCGAACCATTACTATAAACTACGGAGTATAAAAAAGGCCAATTCTCGGTGCCAACATTTTTAGATTTTAGTTTTTTTGGTTTTGAACTGTTTGAAGGTGGAACTCAAGAAATTTATCGAGTCAGGGATTGGATTTGAATATCACATCTATTTTTAAAGACTACTTGATAATAGGAACAATGATACACTATTAAGTAGAATTTTGTTTCATTCTACTTAGGTTTACAATGTAATTTTAGTTGGACTGTAATCATCAGATTCAAAAATTGGTCAAACCGTTTGAGTTAAGTTCACGTCAATTTATAAGTAGACAATTCCAAAAACAAAAGTCCACAGTAATAACTAAACAAAAATCACTCTATTTAACGATTGTCGACAAATTATGAGTCAAATGATCATTTAACTTGACATATTTTACAATAAATTTGTTTGTTATTATAAGCAACAACCGTCTTTCTTGTATTCTTAAGTTCTATCAAGACATAAACTAAAGTACAATAGCTTAAGAGAATCAGTATTAAAATGCAAATCGTTGTTTTGTTAAGCCTTTATTTACAATTGAAAACGAAAGCACACCATTTAACCAAAAGACAGTACAAACTAAAAGGGCTAATTTGGCTCCTTCTATACCTTTGTTTAGTTATTGTTGTGGGAATCCGAATCTTACATAGGCCTGCATGTTTTCTTTTCCCCATTTTTGTTTTTTTCCCCTAAGGTTAAATAAAATAACAATTCTTAAAGCTTATTACTCAAAATAAGCTATTATCTTATATACTGAAAGCTTAAGCAGCCTTATAAATGTCAAGTGGTCACAATAAATGGCTCATGAATTGATGGTATGGTATTGAGTATCCACATTGATTTCGACTATTGAAGTTGAAGTGTTATTGGAGTTATGGGAATGTGAAAGATGTAGTCTCTTCATATCTACAAAAAGAGTTACACACATAATTATTGTTAAAAACTCTTCAAATACCACTCGTTGCTTCACTTTGGTTACGGTTCCGGTTCAACCACCGTCTACAACACCAGAAGAACACCATGCATTAGTTTGGACAGAAAGTGGTCGAAAAGAGTTGGAAGGTATGTCGTAAATTATCGATGAGCATGATGAATTGTATTTTTATAATTTACTGATATATGATGAAAACCCTGTGTCTTGGCCATGAACTTTCGGCATGCAGCTGACTCACTTTTTATATTATCTAAAAATTTTGCGAGTATTCATTCTTATTGGATTTGTGTTTCTTTTTAGAAATACGAATATTTATATATGCATGTAAAGACAGATCTAAAACAAGTAAAATAAGAACTTTCACTACAACAAAAGTGGCTTTTTAGGACCCTTTGTGTGGAACGGTATGATAATGGAGTCCTAAAAAACTGTTTAATAGGACATATGAGCGTTTAGGGTCCTTTTTAAATATTTGCTACTTAGGCGATGTCCTAAAAAGTTATATAATAGGATGGTCGATGATTTGGGGTCCTATTATCATATAACTTAATAGGACACTTAAAATATGGATCCTAATAAATTACTTTATAAGACATTTGGTTGTTGGTGTCCCATTATGTGATAGTGTAATACGACACTTGATCGCTAGATGTCCTATTATGACATAACCTAATAAGACCCTTGACACTTGCGTCTTATAACTTTAACATTTATAGGATGTTTATTCATTATGGTTTTATTATAATACACCATAATAGGACACTTGATTTTTGAGTCATAAGACATCAGTTAGTTAAAACGCTTATTCACAAAATGTTTTATTATAGCAAAATTTAATAGGACCTTTGACACGTGGGTATTATAACGTTAACCTTTATAGGACGCTTATGTACAATGATTTTATTATCGTACACCATAATAGGACATTTAATTTTTGAGTCATATAACACCATTTTTTTAAAACGATTATTTGCAAAAGTTTTATTATAACAAAACTTAATAGGACCCTTAAGAAGTAGGTATTATAATGTTAACCTTTATAGGACGCTTATGCATAATGGCTTTAGTATCATACATCATAATAGGACATTTTATTTTTGAGTCATAAAATATCAGTATTTTAGAATGTTTATTCGCAAAGGTTTTATTATAACAAAACTTAATAGGACCCTTAAAGGATGCATATTCATTATGGTTTTACTACAATACACCATAATAGGACACTTGATACATAAGTCATAAAACATTAATTATTAAAACGCTTATTCGCAAATGTATTATTAAAACATAACTTAATTTATAAAAAATAAAAAAAAAACTTGGGTGTACAATGGAAGAATAAGCAGTAATAAACAAATAAGCTTAAATAAGCTTAAATCACTAAAACCACTATATAAATAAAATTTGTAAAACATAACATGAAAAAGACTGTTGATCCCAGTTGAGCAAACGATTCTATAGAAGCTGACTTGTATAAAGCTATATTAAACTATAATGCGGAAAATTAAGTTTAACTTGAGAAGAAAAAGTTTTCACCAACATCACTTCAATATATAAATATACGAGCATTCAACAATGCTAGGGTTTACAACCTTGAAGTGAATTAACAAAAACGTATGTCTACTTCTACCTTAGAAACCCCTTTTATAGACTAAGGAGCCCTACAAGGTTTACATATCTTGACATACACGAATACAATCATTCTAAATAAATAACATATACACAATATCCTTTCTAAACATACAAAACCGTGTACAAGACCTTATCTCCTCAGCAGTAGGTTGATTAAGCTTAACAGTAGAGTCATAATGCACCAGCAGTAGAGTCATCCAGCAGCAGTCTTATAATACTAGCAGTAGGCTTCAGCAGTAGTTTGACACTTAGTCAATTTCTCAATTAATGCTCCTCAAAACCCAACAATCCTCCCCTAAACTTGATATTCTCCTGAGAACACTCAAGTTTCTTTAAAGTTTACACAATCACCAGGAGGATGCTTCCAAACCCTTAGGTTTTGACTTTCAATGCCTGAATAGCTTTTACACACTGCTTCTGAATCTTCTGAATCAACTCATTCACCTTCTCAGATTCTGCATAAACTCTCAACCCTGAAGATAACATAGTACTAAGTGTACCAGCTCTAAGAGGATATTCTTTCTCAGCAAACATGAATGCATCAATCCCTTTCTTTGTGACTACATGATGCACTTCACATGTATCATAATATGTCCATGTCATACCAAGATCCTGTGCTGAGAAATTCCAATACTTCTTATCAGACTCTGGTTCATACATTCTCTGCAAATAAACCCATAACTCTTGAGCTTTAATATCAACCAAAAGTCCTTTCATATTTCTGTCTTGTACCATCTTCCAAAGAGCATCAAGATCTTCCCTATCAAAACTCCTCACAAGCTCAGCAAATGAAATAGATGATGAAGTCTCACCACCTAATCTTGTTATCTTCCAGCTTGTTGATTTCAAATCATCTTCAGTGTGAATCTCCCAATCAACAATAGGATGTCTGACTTGTAATAGATCAGGGTAAAAATCACTGTCTAGCAAGATGATCTTTGTTTTACCCTGATTAACCTTCACAGGTTGATCTTCTTCAGCTCTTTTCCTCTTCTTCACTTTGTCTCTGCAAGACTTCATGTGTTCCTCATGGTTCTTGATCCATTCAGCTTCCTTTTCTGAATCTCTTGCAGCAAACAAACTATTTCTTCTAAAAGTAGTATAATAATGAAGTTTGATCTCATCATATGATCTTCCTTTGAACTGATTCATCTTCCAGCTACCTTGATTACACAAATATTGCTTCATTTGTGCAATAATCTGTGCTTCAGTAGGTCTCCTAGTCTTCTTCTTTTGCTTCTTCTTAATTGAGCTGGCAAGATAATCAAATGCTTGATCATTCTTCATCTTCACAAAGTCAAAGAGTTGTGCAGTTCTTTGTTCATTGGTCAATGTAGCATCAGCAACTAACTCAATAGCTTTCTTACCCACCTCAGGATTATGCTTGATCATATAATCAATTTCTTGTTGTGAAGGCTCATAATCCAAATTAGCAGCCTTGACAGTAGGTTCATCTTCACCTTTTTCTTTCCTTCTTGATTCCAAAACCTCAAGAACTTCTTTTTCTTGAGCTAACCTTGCCTGTTCAGCATTCCATGCCTTTAAAGCTTGCTCCTGTTCATTGAGATCTTGACCATCTGTCATGAATTCCTTCATGGCAAACTCCCTGTCATAAGCTTCCAACTGATCCTTTGGCCACCATTCTTTAGGAAACTGACCAAGATCCACTTCATCATCACTAGAGTCCAATTGAGGTTGTTCAATCAAGATACCCTTACCTTTATCAGCACTAGCAGCAACAACTTTAGCCTTTTTATGAGCAGCAGTAGGCTCTTTAATTGTTACTCCTTTTGTAGGTAATTTTGAAACATGAATGGCTTGAGTTTGAGTAGTTGATTGTGATGTGATTGAAGGTTGTGGTTGAGATTGATCTGCTACTTTTTGAATGTCTTGAAGCATAATCAAGGCTGAGGCAGCATAGTTCTCACCAGATCCAGTAGTAGTCTGACTAGCAGTAGGCTCAGATTCACCAGCAGTAGAGATCTTTTCACTAGCAGTAGGGTCATCTGCAACTTTGCCACTAGCAGCAGAGTTATCCACATCAGTTGTCTCAACATCCACAGCAGTAGAGTTGATCAGATTTTCCACATTCTTAGAGTTGATCAGATTTTCCACATTCTCCACCATACTCACTTGTGCAGCCTCTTCCATCACCACTACATTGTCTTCCTGGTCAACAACCACATAATCACCAGCCTCTTCATTCTCATCCAAAAACATAGCCTCCCCAGAAGTTATGCCAGCACCCATGTCTCTTACAACCTCTTCCAACCTAGAATTTCCAACCAAATCAGCTTCAGCCTCCCCTGAACCAGCTATAGACACATTCCTCCCCTGTTTGGAAGCATCCTCTCCCAAACTAGCAGCAGAATGTGTAGAAGTGACTCTTCTCTTGAATCTCTGTTAGCATCGTATTTTTATATTATGAAGTGTCGGTCATTATATTCCTGAATCGTGTAATAGGTTGCGTAAGAAAGTATTTCAAAGTTGTTTGTTCATGTTTATTAGAAAGATAGAACTACAAGGGCTAAAATTGTATAAGCATGAAAGCTAACATGCCTAGCTCTATATTAAGAATTGTAAACCTCACTTTGAGGTTTGGTTGATCATTTGGTAATAACATAGCTTATATTTCACACACATGATCCTCCCATCTCTCTCTCTCTCTACATCTCTCTTTCTCTCTCTAGATTTAGGTGAAGAAGGTCGTGATTTAGGTTGTTTCCGGGCTCCTACAAGTGGTATCAATCGCCAAGGGATAGATTTAGGTTGTTTTAGATTAAGTTTTGTATTGGTTTGGGTCGTTTGGTATTTATTTGGGTCGTTTGGATTGTTTTTTCATTCGTTAAGTTTCTTGGTTACTTTGGTTTGATTGAGGTTTAATGGTTTAAGGTGTTTTAAAGGTTCTTGATTCGTTAGGCTTGATCTCTACTCGTTCTAGTACAAAAAATTCGCTCAGTTTAAAATTTTTTGGGGTTAAGCGAGTATGGAAATTAGGGTTAAGCGAGTATGAGACTTTTGGGTAAGATTAGCGAGTATCATTCTTCAGTCTAGCGAGTATTAATTGTTGTTAGCGAGTATAAAAAAATTCTAGCGAGTTTGGCTTCTATTTCCTAGCGAGTATCAAAGTTTTTCAGCGAGTATCGTTGTGTTTATGGCGAGTATGCCTTTATACCTTATCGTTAGCGAGTAAGGTCTAATCTCAGCGAGTACCAAATTAATCTAGCGAGTATCAAAATAAACTAGCGAGTATCAAAATATTCCTCAGCGAGTATCAAGCCATTTAGCGAGTATCATCTTAGCGAGTAAGGAATTTGCTATAGCGAGTATCAATCCAGCGAGTATCAAGTTTAAATCAGCGAGTATCAAATTTGTTCAAGCGAGTAAGATCTTAGTGAGTTTTTTGGCGGGAAAATTTGAGTAAAATTTATTTTTTACAGGAGATTAAACGTTCAATTTTTACGCGAGATTTAAATTTTGGTATAACGTTGAAAATTTTGACCAAAAATTCACATTTTTAGGCCAAAATTCAAATTTTTTCGGTAAAATTTGGCGTCAAAATTTTTAAAACTCAAATTTTTCGTGCAACCTTAGAATTGCATTCCATAGTGTTTTTCAAATTTTGGGTAAGAAAATTGTCAAATTAGATTTTTGGAGGGAAATTCAAACTCACTAAGAACAACCGTAAACGCCTTGAAAGTTTCATCAAACCTAATCTACAACAACAACCTAAGTTCATCCTAAAGATCCTACAACAACTTTTCACGACACATCACTTTGAATCAAATCATAATGGCAACTCAACAA
>LBNU01017393.1:1652-13791 GCA_014162995.1 Artemisia annua
TAAAAAAGGAGCCGAGAACCTAGCTGCTGATCATCTTTCCCGATTAGAGAACCCTCATCAAAGTGTGCTTGAGAAGAAGGAAATAAATGAAACATTCCCTCTCGAGACACTTAACGTGGTATCTTTTCGTGGTGATTCTAGTACCCCATGGTTTGCCGATTTTGCAAACTACCATGTGGGGAATTTCGTTGTTAAAGGGATGTCGTCCCACCAAAAGAACAAATTCTTTAAAGATGTGAAACATTACTTTTGGGACGACCCCTATTTGTTCAAAGTTTGTGCGGATCAAGTCATTCGTCGGTTTATTCATGGCCAAGAAGCCATGGAAATTCTTAAGGCTTGTCATAATGGACCCACCGGGGGACATCATGGCCCGAACTACACCGCGCGGAAAGTATTTGACTCCGGTTTCTATTGGCCCACAATCTATAAAGACGCCCATGACTTAGTCAAATCTTGTGACTCTTGTCAACGTCACGGGAAAATTACACAACGGGATGAAATGCCACAAAATATCATCCAAGTTTGTGAGATTTTTGACGTATGGGGCATCGACTTTATGGGGCCGTTCCCGTCTTCACGAGGGAACAAGTACATACTCGTGGCCATTGATTACTTGTCTAAATGGGTTGAAGCAAAAGCGCTCCCCACTAACGACGCCCGAGTAGTTGTGAAATTTTTAAAATCTCTCTTTGCTAGGTTTGGAACTCCCCGTGCTATCATTAGTGATCGCAGTACACACTTTTGCAATGACCAATTTGCAAAGGTAATGCTTAAGTACGGTGTTACTCATCGACTTACTACCGCGTATCACCCACAAACAAGTGGGCAAGTGGAAGTTTCAAACCGTGGCTTAAAAAGAATTCTGGAAAGGACCGTAGGCGAAAACCGTGCCTCTTGGTCGGACAAGTTAGATGATGCACTATGGGCTTTTCGTACGGCTTATAAAACACCCATCGGGTGTACTCCATACAAGCTTGTGTACGGAAAAGAGTGTCATCTTCTGATTGAGCTCGAGCACAAAGCTTATTGGGCCTTAAAGCATGCCAACTTCGATCTTAAGTCTGCGGGTAATCACCGGAAAGTTCAACTCAATGAGTTAAATGAACTTCGTGATCAAGCTTACGAGAACTCTTTGATCTACAAAGAGAAAACAAAGAAGATCCATGACTCCAAAATCAAGAACCGTGTTTTTAACGTTGGTGATCGAGTTCTTCTTTTTAACTCTCGATTGAAGATATTCTCGGGTAAACATAAAACCCAATGGACTGGACCACTCACCGTTGCCAAAGTCTTTCCTTATGGTACCGTCGAGTTATCTCAAACCGACGAACCAAACTTCAAGGTCAACGGTCATAGGTTGAAGCATTACTTTGGAGGGGACATACCACCTATGGTTGTCCCGGATCTCCAAACTTTCCCTACGGACCAATGAATGCGGGGATCGAGTCAAGCTAGAGACTCGGTGAACAAAAACAGTAGCACTGCATGGGTTTTCACCCATGATTCTGATTTCTTCCTATTTTCTAACACTAACTATGGGGGAGTTGCCCCTGCTGTTTTAAAAGAAATAAAAAAAATAAAAAATAAATAAATAGATAAATAAATAAAAAATAAATAAAAATAAAAAATTTCTCTCTTGGTTCCCACACTTAGCTAGTAATGTTATCTTTTTTATGTTCAAAGGGTCGCCATAATAGCCGGGACTTTGAATATTGAGGGCAATATTCACTTCTAAGTGTGGGGGGGGGGGGGTAATTCTGGCGAATTCAATCACATTTGTACCTTCTAAGTGCCTTAATACCCCCATTTTGGCCAAAATTTTTTTTGGTAGTGCTTTGCACTAACACGACAAATGGTTATCAGTCCACTATGTCTAACCTACATAAGGACTGGCTAATCCAAGAGCAAACGGCTCTTGGAAAAGATATCTCAAATCCGTTTGTGGCTAACAATTTGCCAAAAATTGTATGGTATTCAACTCACCACATCTTTGTTAGTGAAGAGTTGGCTAACCCACAGGGTTATGGCTTGTGGTAAAGGCAGTAGAAAACCATAATTGGTAATCAACTCACCAAGATGATAACTGTATTTTATTAAAGAGTTGGCTAGTCCAAAAGCAAACGGCTTTTGGTAAAGACAAATCAAATCCGTTGACAGTTGATGGTTTGCTCAAAATCATTTGGTTATCAGTGTACCAAAGTATCACATACTGAAACATTTGGCTATTCCAGAAGTAATGGCTTTTGGTAAAGAGACATCAAATCCATTAAGTTTTCATAAAAGATTGCTAGGGACTAGCAATATTGTAGTGTGGGGATTGATGAGTGTGCAAATACTCATCATTTTTGTCTTATCTGAACTGCCAAAACATCCAAAAAAACACTCAAATATGCATCAAAATACCAAAAATATCCTAGGGTTGTGTTTTATATGTTTCAGATGCAAAATGATTAAAAACAAATGAAAAACAAACAAAGTTTGCATAATTGACAGTTTCAGTCCCTCAATTTTCAAAACTTGACAAAATCAGTCCCTGAGCATTTATTTTGGAAGAAAAATCAAAAAAGGTCTTTTGGAAATCACAAGTTGTCATAATTAGTCCTTTGGTGAAAAGTTTCAAAAGTTTACAAGTTTGGTCCCTGTACTATCAAGAAATTTCAGAAATGGTCCCTGGAGAGTTTTTATGAAGAAAAGTCAACAAAAGTCCACCATGAATCATCAAATGACATTTTTGGTCCTCAAGATGCATTTTCAAGAAATTACAACTTCAGTCCCTCAAGTTTGCAAGTTTGGCAATAATGGTCCCCGGGAATTCTTATATGAAGAAAAATGATCAAAAAACCTTGGGAATTCAGAAGTGACATGATTGGTCCTTGGAAGAAAAGTTTGGACATTAGCAGGATTGGTCCCTCATAAATAAGAATTTACAAGTTTGGTCCTTGTAATATTCACTTAAACTAAATGGTCCATTAACTTGTTTTGTACAATCCAATTCCAAAATAAATAAACCCTTCCCTTGGCCCAAACTGCTTCCAGCCCATAAAAAACCCAAGCCCCACACCTCGTTTTATAACTCCCAGGTCAAACCTCCAGGTCAAACACCACAACCTTTCTTCCCTCTCCCCGTTTTACCCAGCAGTCCACCACCATCACCCCACCTTCACCTCTGCTACACTCCTCCACCACCTCAAAAGTACCCCACACCATTCTCCATCCCACTTCCCTTCTCACAAACCCATACCTAACCCCTTTACACTCTGGCAATCCCAAAACCACCAAAACCATTTTTGGCGCCAAAACTGAATCAAGACCTAGGATCATTTGTAATCTAATCCAAGGGCTGGGATATGTTCGCAAGATCACAAGGGAGTGTTTACAGCTGTTATCTCTTACCAAAGAAGCACAAGAGACCAATTCCTACCTAATTCGATTGTAGTATAAATAGAGGACTCATGTAAGCCATTAGGGCATCCCTTTCTTTGTATCTTTCTTTATTTTAGACTTAATTTACACTTGTGTTTCCAAATTCTTAAGTTAATTTAAGTATTGTTTCAGTTTCAAGAAATTCGTGTTTTTACTTAGATTTTAATTTTCTTGTTGTTTCCTTTAATTCATCCTATATACTGTCAGTAGCTTCCATAAACCTTTTTAAAGTTAATTTAAGTTTAAGAAAAGCTCAAACTCGGAAAGGAAAAGCAAAAAAAATAAAATAAAAAAATAAAAAATAAAATAAAAAAAATCACAAAGAAAAATAAAAAATATATATATAAAAAGTTGAAGAAGAAAGAAAGAAGCAGAAGCAACAATGAATATGGAGTATGGTTTAGAGTCCCATGGGGGACATTAGGTTGTGATTTGGTTACTGATTCTTAGTTATCTCCTATCTTGGATGTCAAGTAAGATTAATGACCATGTTTTAGCTATAATCTTTGTTACTTGATTATTGTTGTTAATTGTTGTTTAATCCTGCTCTATTAGACTCATGTTTGCTTAGTGTAATCTCATTAGTAAGGTTTGTGTGTTGAATTGACCATTTGCTTTGAAATTCCTTCATATCAGTCAACATTAGGGGTGTTTGGAATAGATTAGTTAACTGAGTTTGGATGGTTGCAGTTAGTTAAAATCAACTTAGACAGCAAACCTAGGTCATAATAAGGTAGATTCTAGCATTACTTTGGTGGTTCTAGAAGAAAAAGTCAAAATTAGCCTATAATTTTTAATACAGTTGGACTGTTGGAATATTAGAATAGCATAGGCTCACATTAGGCTTTAAACTTGTTAAGGTTGCTTGTTTTAACTTCACTTAGGCTAAATAAACATTTCAATCATTTCATCTCAGTACAAAGTCACCAAAGTCAATTTGTGTTCAAGTTTTGAAAATTCAAAAGATTTCATAACCAGAATTGGGACAGATTTCTAAATCATTTGTAGGGTTTATTAGTATTTGGAAATGGATAAAAATTGTTATTATAGGTTATTTGGTTGGCTGTGCATTTGATTGAAAAAGAAATTTGGGATTTGGAATCCATTTAGACCCTTGAATTGATCCCCGAAGTCACCCATTTGGACTGTTCATCCCCTGCATCCCAGACTTTGTAACATTTTCATTTGACCATAAAATGGTCAAATCTGGGTCAATTTGTGAGATTTTTGTTGTTTTGAACACTCCTCTAGGTTGCCTTTAGAAGTGTGTTGTAGTTTTTCCCCTAGCTGCTTATTGGTAGTGCTTATTTGAGCACTTTTGTTGGCCTTTTGGCTACTACTGCTGCAAATACTTTTTGTTCTTATTGTTATGCTAAGTTGTTGATTTTCTTGTTGTTTGATCTTGTTGTTGTCACTGTTTCTTGTTGATATTTTTTGTTGCTTATGTTGTTATCAAATTTGTGAGCTTATTTGAGCTTATAGCTTAATTGTGTGGTGTGAATTTTCAAGAGAAAAAGGTTTGAGCAAAACAAAAACAAAAACTTTGAATCAAATCAATTCAATCTTGGGTCTGTTGGAAATCTGGAGTTGTTGTGGATTCATTTGAGGTTTCTTGGTAAAAAAAAAAAGAAAAAAAATCTGTTTTCCAGAAGAAATTTGGTTTGTGTTTAAGTTGTTTGAAAAAGAACATATAAAAAAAATAAAAGGAAAAAAGTGCAAAAACCAGGACTCGAACCTGGGTCACACAGCTCACACACAACACACTTTACTAGTCGCCCTTGGGTCTTTTTCATAAAAGCTTTGCACTCTTTATTTTTTATATAGTACTTATTTGTGTTGCTTAAATAAGCCTTTCAGATTTAGTTTGCTTAATTTCTGCTTATTTTGAAACTAGATCACTGCTTTTTAGATTTTTCTTAAATTATCTTCAACTTGTAGTATTTATCAAAAAAAGGTTTCAGATTTTTGGGAGTTGTAGATTAATTATTAGAATTTAATTAGTGTTTAATAGTTTTAAATTCATAATAATTAGAATTTTTATCAAATTTTTAATTTTCTTTTTTCTAAAATTTCTTTTGTCATTTAGTGCGGGTTAAAATTAGTTTTATGCCCGTAGGACTAGTCGTGCTTATATTTCACTTTTAAATTTGCTCGTTGACGTTTATTTTTAATAAATGTCACGTTTTTGTGTTAGATTGTGTTTTAGGATTCTCCGTGTTCCCAATTATGTTTCCTGTAGTATTTTAGGTAGAATTAGGATTTCCCTAGTATTCCCTTGCTTTTGTTCCCTTTTAGGTTGCGTTATTTCCATTTTCGTTAGTTAATTTACATATTACCGTAACTTTAACGTACTACAATTCCAAATAACTCTCGCAAATCATCATTACAGGCATTTTAATCTCATTCCTTTCACGATACTTTCCATTCACTCCTCGTTGGGAAACGACCCGGGAAATCACTTTTCCGGTCTTAAAAATATCACTTTCACGAATTTACGAGGTAATCTTTTTCCTAAAAGGTTTACTTGTAATTCACCACGTCTTGTTGTCTCACGATAACATTGACATCACGTTTGTTGGTATTTTTGATAAATTGTTTTGCACAAAAACACAACGAATCAATCTTCTCGAATATACTCCAAGAGACTTGAATGAGTCGGGAATTCTTCGTACATGAATAAATCTTTGTTTATTGATCGTTTCTTCGTCTTTTTCTTCACTTTCCTGTACTTGGCTACAAATGTAGTAGCATACACAATTTTATACGATTTATTAACAAAAACATATAATTATAACCAAATATCATGCACAAAATCCACAATAACGCTCCTAAAAATATGTACAATTTGAGCGTTATCAGCCTACTAGTGTTTGTATGAGACACTTGCTACTTATGATGGTATGCTTAGTTATATGTTATGCTCACTTTTCGTAATGATTAATTGATGATAGGTTAGATACTATGTGGTTACATGCTTATTTGTTAATGTTATTAAGCAATAATATGAAAAATATGCGTCCACGAAAAAAAATGTTTTAAATACTACTTGCTTACGTGCTTACCTACAAATATATTTCTACACGCTATATGCGTAGTAGTTGTATGAGAAATATGCTTACATGAGAAATATGTTTTGATGCTATTTACTTACATGCCTAATTGCCTTGATTTCATGCTTGTTGCTAAAATGCTAATTGCTTGCATAACTATTAATGATAGTATATCGTGAGCTCACAACACCAACACTTTATCTTTAATTAGACATAATGTGCTTAGTTGCATAATATGAATTTTTACACTATCCACTTATGATCATTCATTATGCATGCATCATCAAATTTTAGGAAAATAAGTTTTAAAATGAGGTAATTGAAGGAAATGTGAATGGTGCACATCTTCATTTTTTTCTAGATCTAGGATAATCTAGATTGTACTTGATTTAGATGATATTAAGCTTTTAAAGCTTAATTCATGCGATTAGGAATTAAGTGAAAGGCATGAATGAGATTATAATTAATTTGTTTCCTAAGATAATAGATAGTTTGTAGTTTTTGAGGTCACTATAACATCATAAAAGGGTTAACATTGAGAACTTGTGTTAATCTAGAGGAGAGTAATATACGGTGCTATTTACTTTCTTAGGAATCCCCTTATGCCATGACTTTTTATTTGGAAATAACTTGTGTTTAGGTCATTCGTATAATTGGCATAATTAAGGTATTGAGTATGATTGCCTTGCGTATATACTTAATATGCCTTCTCATGTTTTGAATTGAATTGTGTTAGAAAACATAGTATACAATCTAGACTTTTGGTTAGTCTTCTTACCTTTGGATTATTTATGATCATACTCACACTATTGGTGAAAATATTGCACAAAACCTTTCAATAGAATGCACCTAAAGTTGAATTCATTTGTTATTAGGATTTTGAGTAGATGTCACAAATTAAGTCTAGGCACACACGCACTTAAAAGTAATTAGTTATCTATCGCATCTCACCTTGAAAATTTAGGCCTTGCTTTGCTCTCGTAAAGTGTTTAAATGTGAAACTATGTACTTTAATTTGAATATGCATTATGCTTACTTGAGTATGTGACATATTGATGCATTTTTGATAAATTTGTCCCATGAATAACTATATGATGATGTTGTGCATATGAGTGCTTGATTTTATTATGTGATATAGTGGCATGATTGGACTAACCCATGTTGAAAGTATCCAAATGGTAACCTAACCCATCTTGGACCTTCACATGTGAGCATTGTTTGGTGTTGTATGTTGTTATGTTTTATGTAGCTAGGCCACCGCAAAGGTGAGGCTCTTGACCCATGGATCCTCGCCTTAAAACAAGGGGGAGCAACGATCAAGGGGGAGCTATGTTCAAGGGGAGCACATTCGGGTGCATATACAAGCTAACTCATTTATCCCACAGGCCCAAGTTCGAAACCTGGCTTGATTGGTAGTCCAGCCTTTTTGATTCGACAAAAGGGGGAGAAAGAAAGCAAGAGCGTGAAGACCTATTCAAGTTAAAGAAAAAGGCTTCACCAAATTACTAGATAAAGAAAGCATGAGCGTGAAGATCTATTCAAGTTAAAGACAAAGGCTTCACCAAATTACAAGGCAATGTCAAGACACAAGCTACACCAAAGGTGCGCTTTGCGCTTTGTCTTCGCTAAGTTTTGTAATTTTATTTGCTTTCGGATTTTATTTGTCATCATCAAAAAGGGGGAGATTGTTGACGCAACATTATCAAGATCTCCTAATGTTTTAATGATGACAAATAAACCTTCGAAACACATAAAATAACAAACGTTAGCCAAAATTCCCCAACATTCACATCTGCTCCTGACACGCTGCCCACACGTCAACGCGTGGGTGACGCGCCAGGGTTCTGTGAATGTCTGGACGAATTTTGAAAGTCGGCTTTCCCCTTACCCGACAAATGTGCATCTTTCAATATAGGTATGAATATGTTATGTGCTTCATTAGGAACACTCGAAACGGGTTTTAGACTTAGAGGGATTTAAAATCACAAGCTCTCGTTTTTAACAAAACGTCAACTCAAACATTTTTTCAAATGCCTCTAGCCAAGGCATTTCTAAATCTAGGGAGCTTATATATTTCACGTAACATCATGTGAAAGCATTTATATGCTCATAACCCGTGCTTACGTCTTCTCTAAACACGTAACGGATTTACTCCCTTATTGGTCAAACTAAGTCAAAGGTCACTTTGCGTAAACGCATCCTTTCCCGCATGGGTTATGCTTTACATAAAGGCAAAGCACTTAACTTGTTTGTACCAAGGTGTTAGTTGAGTACGTCGAGTCGTGGAAAGTCACGAGTTATGAAACTATGGATTCTCGATGTTGTGTTACTTGGACTTATAAGTAACCTATGATTTTCTCAACTTACAATCTTAATTGTCTAAACCTTTTCTTCTTAATGACAATTAGATTATTTCTTAATCTTTCTTAATTCTTTCTTAATCTCATTTTCATAAAAGTCAAACCACCAAATCTCCCATAACCCTTCCCAAAAATCATTTCCCAACAACCTCTTACAATATTCCCTTACACCACTTACAAAAGTGTACTTTGTCTCCTCACAAACTCTCATACAATATTCCCTCTTACAATATTCTCTTCACTTTACCAACTTCCCATACACCTTTTCTTATACACACACTACTTTTCTACAACACACATACACTCTCATATACACACACACTACTCACATACTCTTCCAAATACACACACAAGGCTCCCCATCTTATCACACCTTTATAATCTTACATATTCCTTACACATACAACTCACTCCATATACACATCCCATCCTTACAACACATATCTTATACTCCCAACACCTTTACATTCAAATTTATACACACTACTCACAAACATCACTTTCTCTACACACACAAGGCTCCCCATCACATCCACACTTACATATTCTCTTACACACACACATTCCAACTCTTATATTCCTTACACATCTTCACATCCCAACTTTCCACTAAACCTTCATCTCCAAGAAAAGGAATATGCTTTGTAATGTTCTTTTCTTAACCCAACCATGGTTCACTTCTAACCCAACCATGGTTAGTTCTCTACACACCCATTCTCACTCAACCTTGGTTAACTCTTAACCACACCAAGGATGGAATATTCCCTTGGATATACCCTTTAACCTAACCATGGTTTATTCTCTACACACATCCCATCACTTCATATCTTACACCTCCAACATTCATATTTAAAAATACACACACTTCCTCTCTCAACCTCTCTACTCTCACACACACTAGCCAACTCACTCTTACACCCATCAAATCAATCCAACTCATTCCAACTTATGCCAACTCACCTCTCACCCTCCACTCCAAGAAATGGCATATTCTTTGGCATATTCTCTTCTATCATATCCAACCAAATGCCAACTCACTCACATCTCATTCTTCCCCTACACACTTCTTCTCCAAGCCAAATAATATTTCTTTAGCATATTCTTTATTCCTTGACATATTCTCTCCTATCCTATCCATGCCAACTCACCTTCTTATCCTCATATGGAATATCCCATGGCATATTCTTTCCCTCTTATCTATGCCTTGTGAGGAATACTAAACTACCCCTACTCAATTATCCTTTCAACCTTTCTCTCTTTGAAAATTGATTTACACCCTAAACATTCTTTTACTTCACAAATTATAAATGGCTATTTGAGTTGGTTGACCTTGAGGATGAAAAATGTTAAGGTCAATGTGTGAAGTACAATTGGGGGTTTAGCAAGGTTGGATATTTAAAAGACCAAAATCCCAAGAAAAATAGTTCAGGAATTCTGGCACGTCACCTGCGCGTCAACGCGCCAGTCTCGGATTATTTTTTTCCACTTTGGGATTTTGGCCTATAAATATCCACTCTTGGCTCTTGTATTCCTCACCTCTTGCGAAACATTATTTCTCTCTAATTTCTCTCCTCTCTACCCTCTAAGTCAACATCTTGTGTTCTTAATCTATCACTTATCATCTTTGAAAGAACACATCTCTTACAAGGGAAGCATCACAAGAACCTAATCCACTCTTGTGATTGTGTCGAGGGTCTCTTACTTATACCATTTCTATTACAATCGAGTCTCTAGGTTAGATTAGGGCTTGGTTGATTAAACAAACAATTATTCATTCGATTTGGTTGTAAGGAAAGTCTTGTGTCTTTGTGACCAAACCTAGATCATTGGGGGTCTAGTTGGGGTTTGATACTTCCGATGCGAAGTTTTGGTGGTGGTCTTGGTGACCGAGTCTAAGTCGAATCACGGGAGTCTTTAGGGTGGTTTCCGAGGGCGGAATACAATGGGAGTAACTCCTTCTTTGTGAGCATCGATATTAGGGAATATCGGTGGAGTGAATTGTAACGTTTTGTAGTCCACCGAAAGGATTATACTAGTGGAATAGTATCGTGTCGTGGATTCGCAACTGGATGTACGTAAAGGGGAGCACATTCGGGTGCATATACAAGCTAACTCATTTATCCCACAGGCCCAAGTTCGAAACCTGGCTTGATTGGTAGTCCCGCCTTTTTGATTCGACAAAAGGGGGAGAAAGAAAGCAAGAGCGTGAAGACCTATTCAAGTTAAAGACAAAGGCTTCACCAAATTACTAGATAAAGAAAGCATGAGCGTGAAGATCTATTCAAGTTTAAGACAAAGGCTTCACCAAATTACAAGGCAAGGTCAAGACGCAAGCTACACCAAAGGTGCGCTTTGCGCTTTGTCTTCGCTAAGTTTTGTAATTTTATTTGCTTTCGGATTTTATTTGTCATCATCAAAAAGGGGGAGATTGTTGAGGCAACATTATCAAGATCTCCTAATGTTTTAATGATGACAAATAAACCTTCAAAACACATAAAATAACAAACGTTAGCCAAAATTCCCTAACATTCACATCTGCTCCTGACACGCTGCCCACGCGTCCACGCGTGGGTGACGCGCCAGGGTTCTGTGAATGTCTGGACGAATTTTGAAAGTCGGCTTTCCCCTTACCCGACAAATGTGCATCTTTCAATATAGGTATGAATATGTTATGTGCTTCATTAGGAACACTCGAAACGGGTTTTAGACTTAGAGGGATTTAAAATCACAAGCTCTCGTTTTTAACAAAACGTCAACTCAAACATTTTGTCAAACGCCTCTAGCCAAGGCATTTCTAAATCTAGGGAGCTTATATATTTCACGTAACATCATGTGAAAGCATTCATATGCTCATAACCCGTGCTTACGTCTTCTCTAAACACGTAACGGGTTTACTCCCTTATTGGTCAAACTAAGTCAAAGGTCACTTTGCGTAAACGCATCCTTTCCCGCATGGGTTATGCTTTACATCAAGGCAAAGCACTTAACTTTTTTTACCAAGGTGTTAGTTGAGTACGTCGAGTCGTGGAAAGTCACGAGTTATGAAACTATGGATTCTCGACGTTGTGTTACTTGGACTTATAAGTAACCTATGATTTTCTCAACTTACAATCTTAATTGTCTAAACCTTTTCTTCTTAATGACAATTAGATTATTTCTTAATCTTTCTTAATTCTTTCTTAATCTCATTTTCATAAAAGTCAAACCACCAAATCTCCCATAACCCTTCCCAAAAATCCTTTCCCAACAACCTCTTACAATATTCCCTTACACCACTTACAAAAGTGTACTTTGTCTCCTCCT
>LBNU01017396.1:2779-15253 GCA_014162995.1 Artemisia annua
AATTGCATAAGTAGATAACCTGGGTTAGTTGACTAGCAACTAATTCCGCCCACTCCTTCAAAACCGAGATTTTACTGCTTTCATAAAAACATAAAAATACAAAAAGAATCATCCTCCACCCTTAGACCTTAATTAGAGTAGTCTTTAACCTAACGAACACTATTCCCTGTGAGAGAACGATCAATCCCCCGGTACTTGCCACTTCACTATACTACATCGGTCAGGTACACTGCCTGGTGGGGATTGCAAGCTTCTCGAGATCCCTCGAGAGGTAAAACGTAGTGCGTGTTGCAATCCACGCGCATCAGGTGTAAGGAATAAAAGGGTTGGATTGTGTGTGTGTAAGGGAATATGTAAGAAAGGATGTGATTGGGAGCCTTGTGTGTGTAGAACTTGAAATGGTTGTGAGTGGTGTGTGTATTTTGAATGTAAAGGTATTGGGAGTGTAGAGAATATGTTGTATAAGGATGTGATGTGTAAGGTATGTGTTGTATGTATAAGAGATGTGTAAGGTTGAGGTGATGGGGAGCCTTGTATGTGTGAAGAGAGGTATGTGAGTGAAGTGTGTGTATTTTGAAAATAAAGGTGTGTGTATGTGAGTATGTAGAAAAAAGTGTATATATGTATAGGGAGTGTATGTATGAGTGTATAAGAAAGGTGTATGGAAAGTTGGTAAAGTGAAGAGAATATTGTAAGAGGGAATATTGTGTGGGAGTTTGTGTGGAGACAAGAGTACACTTTGTAAGGAGGTGTAAGGAATATTGTATGAGGTTGTTGGGAAATGATTTTTTGGGAAGGATTGTCGGAGATTTGATGGTTTGACTTTTGTAAAATGAGATTAAGAAAAGATTAGGAAAGATAAGTAAATAATCTAATTGTCATTAAGAAGAAAAAGGTTTTAGACAATTAAGATTATAAGTTGAGAAAATCATAGGTTACTTATAAGTTCAAGTAACACAACGTCGAAAATCCATAGTTTCATAACTCGTGACTTTCCACGACTCGACGTACTCAACTAACACCTTGATACAAACAAGTCAAGTGCTTTGCCTTGATGTAAAGTGTCACACCCCGCCAGAGGCGGAAACGCGAGGTGCGACACATTCAATATACATTGCCAAAGAGATATAGTACAATACCATAATTAAAATTTTAGAAAACGTACAACATTACAATATCATTCAAGCCGACCTCGACAATTAAAACATAAGTTTAGTTTCCAAAAGATAACATTTTACTACATAATAACTAGGGATGACTCGTGACGACTCCTTTATTCATAAGTCTTCTTAAATTATGCTTACCAACGATCACCTGAAATGCATGAGAAAACGGGTCAACTATGAAAATAGTTGGTGAGTACACAGGTTTTATATAGTACAAAAGCCGTTTTGAGAAAGACAATATATAATAATAATGCCTCGTATATAATANCCGGAAGAGAACTCAACCTTATCTGCTTCAGCACATTTAGTGATGCTGAGTTTTGCCTCAACATTCTCAAACCACGGTAGTAGGCCGATGGCGCCCTTGGTACCATAAAACTCCTTTGGCTTGCATGCCATGAAAGTCTTATAGTTGCATCCATGGCCATTGGTCGAGGTACCAGCTCCTTCATTGGTTCGTCCTGCATCAATGTGTGCAACAATCTGAGTGAGGAGATCTGCCAGTCCAGCGGCACTGTCTCTTGGGCCTTCATTGTTGATGCCTCCTGAACGGGTGTTCCTTGTAGTCATGATTCTACAATAGGCCAAAACATTTGGTTGTGTGAGTTACGCATGGGCAACGGCGGATGATGTGCGGAACGACGATAAGTAGTGAGTGTAATGTGACGGAAACAAATATGTGTTTAGTCTATCAGGTCATAATGTAGCAAGAGAGAGGACACATATATATATATATATATATATATATATATATATATACGATACATAAACGTAGACAGACGAACATGATATGCGTACACACACGACTAATGCAATTCCAGGTGATCAGACTCTTAAGACCCGACCAAACATAGTCCAAGATTACTATTCCTTTCACTCCTAAATTAGGCATAGGGTACCGGCTATGCATAATTTAGGAGTAACGATGCAATGCTCAAACTAATCAACTCGTATTATGTTTGGTGTTTTAAGAAAACTTTATTTTGGTTATAGTTGCGATTTTAATTTTTGAAAAACCGGCATTCACTATAACCTTAGGCTCTGATACCAATCTGTCACACCCCGCCGGAGGCGGAAACGCGAGGTGCGACACATTCAATATACATTGCCAAAGAGATATAGTACAATACCATAATTAAAATTTTAGAAAACGTACAACATTACAATATCATTCAAGCCGACCTCGACAATTAAAACATAAGTTTAGTTTCCAAAAGATAACATTTTACTACATAATAACTAGGGATGACTCGTGACGACTCCTTTATTAATAAGTCTTCTTAAATTATGCTTACCAACGATCACCTGAAATGCATGAGAAAACGGGTCAACTATGAAAATAGTTGGTGAGTACACAGGTTTTATATAGTACAAAAGCCGTTTTGAGAAAGACAATATATAATAATAATGCCTCGTATATAGTAAAGTATGCGGCAATGCCCCAAAAGTAAATAATATGCATTCCGTAGACAGGGGAACGAGAGGCTGGCCGACCTCTAATAGCGCTATCCATACTACCTACTGCCCCACACAAGGAGGCCGTACGAACGGTACGTATAAATTGGAGTGCGAACGGCAAACCAATCGGGGACTAACAATGCGAATGTACTGTTTGTACGAACAGTACATCATAACAACTATTATATACTATCAATCAAGACTGCTCCGAACAGGGGAGACTCGGCACTGCTCCGAACAAGGGAGACTTAAATTTGACTGCTCCGAACATGGGAGTCTTTAGGTCAAGGACGTACGGTACATTATAGTTCAAAACATACTAAAGGGTCCAGAACAGATCATAAGTTCATAATATGTCATAGAGTTCAAAACAAGTCATAAAAGCTCAAAATATGTCATAGAGTTCAAAACACGTCATAGGAGTTCAAAATATGTCATAGAGTTCAAACAATATAGTTTAAGTTTAGGTTCATGCATTCCACCCCAAATAAGTAAAGTGGTAAAAAGGGGGTTCGTGTATACTCACCTCAAGTAAAGCTGTCTGAAAATAGAGTAAAGTCAAATGGTATTTGTGCGCAGTACCGACACGCGACCTAAATTAGTAAGGCAAATCTTAGTTTACAGTTTCGTTCATGACTCAAAGTGTTTAAATAAGTATAAGTGTTCTCAAGTGGTGGTGTTTATTGTTGCTTGTGTGGTAGCGTTTATGTTTAAATAAGTTTCGAAGCATTTGTAAGTTTTGGCTCTTGGAAAGGGCTTACATACATAAGCATGTGAAATTATTCGTGAGAAATGTGGTCGTGAAAATAATACGTCGACGAATAATAAATACTTAGACTAAGTCTTTATGCCTCAAGTGCTTACGTGATATCGTGTGTATATATCTATATCTTCTAATAAAGCAAGGTCTAAAAAAGACTATTCTGCCCATCTAAAAAAGCAATGATGAAATTTAAGAGTGTCTAGATTAGTCATTTTGCACCTTTTTAAAATAATTTTATACTATAATTAATGAAATACCAAAACTTATGAGGGAAGCCTCGCAAAATCCGGTCCACTCTTCCCTTTCACCAGTTATAACCGGGGTTTGCAAAATCTCACCAACCTAAACATATTTCAAAAACCCCAACCCAACACCAATCATAAACCCTAACCCGCCAGGCCGCCATGATTATCAAAAATTCTTGTGGATTTTAAACCTTGGCTTCATCCAAATGGTTTGTACAATTCAAAAAGTTTTTATTGATCACATCTTTTAAATGGATCATTATTAAAAAAACATATCATTTTTCTAATCAGGTTCTCAGTCTTTTACTTAACTTGCTTATGATTGATTTATCTTGTGTTATTTTGATTTTTGTTTATAGAATTGATTAAATATGAGTTACTTAAATTGTTCATGAACTCATATTCTTTGTATCATTGTTTTTTGTAGGGAAAAGATAGCAGCACATGATGATTCTAGCACATTGACATTGTTTTTGGAAGGTACATGTTTTCATAAACTTATTTCGTATATAAGATTAGGTTCTTTTACTAGCATAAATTTATTGATTCTCAATATGATTTAAGAAAAAAATCTTATAACCTAGAACAACGAACTTGAGTATTACTTTGCGTATCAATTCTACCATGGTTTCAATTTCTTTTTTTCAAGTTTTTACAATGTAAGTTAAAAAAAAGGATTCGTATTTCTTTATTGTTTCTGATGTTTTTCTAGAATTGAGAATCAAGAATATTTTATTTATTTTTAAAGAATGATTGGTGCAACCGAAGAAAGGCCAAAACCAAAATGAGAAAAAATGTGATAATTTAGTATCTGTTTAGTGGGTTAAATCATTTACATCTTAGATTGGCACGGGTCGGATTAGGTTTTATTAATGGTATTGGTTTTTGGTTGTAAGACTACCTTTATCAATAGGATTGCCAACCGGTTGAATGGGAAAAAAACAAAAAAGAATATATATTATATTGGAAGTGAACAAAAGAAAGAAGATTGGATTGACAACCCAAGATCACAACCCCAGTCTGTCACATGTCAATATTTTAATGGCTACTTGTTTTTATCTTTACTTTTTCTTTTTTCTTTTTAACACTTTTATTATTTTAGGTTGGGTTGTTGATAAATGGTAAAAAAATATGGATCGGTGGTATTTATTGGTTGTGTAGGTGGAGGGAAGAGAAAATAATATTTTAACAAAAAATTAGGTTGGATTGGGTTGTTGATAAACATAGTCTAAGAGATGTGATGATTTTAGGTTTCTGGAATTATGCTGATAGGATTAATCTTAAAAATGTGTTTGATTTTGTAGACTCAAGAATCTTATTTGCTTTTATTTGACTTCAAAGGTAAATGTGACCCACGTAATAACTAGAAGAACTTATTTTATTTTATTTTTATTTTTTTAATTTCAATATTCTTTTCTTAAGTTATTGCCTTAAATGTGATTTCATTTTGCAGACAATCCTTCACAATTCACCTATTGCAGCTACAACGTGTCAGTGAGCTGTGGTGTGTGATGTTTGGTACCTTCACCCCCAAAATTGAGTTTGCAGAGAGGTTTGATAGCTTAACTTTGTCTTTCATTTGTTCTACATCGAAAGAATTTACTTTAGAGTGTTTAAAGTCTTAAATTTGTATCCTTTACATACAAAATAACCCAATATGTGATATTTGTTACCAAACCCAAGTTTCTACAGTTTTTGATTTCAGTTTTTATCAACTGTATCTGACCCAATGAGTCCTATACATTTTAATCAATCTTTTATTAAGCGTGTTTGACCCATTAGAATTGAACATATATGTGAGTCAACTTATTTATACATAACAGGTCAACATATCTAATTTCGTTTTTCTGATTTAATTAACTTAAAGTCTTATGGTGTTTAATGTGAGGCGCCAAATTCAAATAACGACGTTATAATTTAATTTGATATTGCTTCCCATTTGTTATAGTTGGTTTTTGTAACATAGATGTGCCATTTTTAGCTTTTCATTTATGGAGTATTTTTTCAAGAATTGGTGATCTCAAGGTATGTACGATTTTAGATGTTTACATGTACACAAACCAATGAACCAATTAAAATTCTTCTTGACTAATCATGTGATGTAATCCTCTTCATGAATCAATGATAAGCTTTTATGTATGGATTGTAGGTTTTGGAACAACGGATTTTCATCATAAAATTACAGATACTCTTTTTGGCCAAACATTCTTTCACTAAACGAATGACAAAAGTAGCATCATCTGGTATGCTTCTTTTGATTTGCACAGCAGAGGTGTATGACTAGGGGTGTTATCGGGTCGGGTTGAATCGGGTTTTGAATTTTTAAAAGTAACCCGCAACCCGACCCGATTAAGAATCGGTTTGTAGGGTTCAGGTCGGGTGATTCAACTATTCAAGTTATCGGGTACAAACATCAACATATTAGATTAATAATATAACTTTTTTAAAATGTGGATAATAATTAAAAAAAAAAAAAAAAGTAAATTGACTGCACCAGATGTTTTATTAACCAAATGATCACTTTAAACACACACTCAAAAGATATTCAATAATCATTTAACTTCTTAAAATGACTGTACCAAGTTTACTGCACAAAAAATGTTAAACATATTGTAGTGTCAAAACTAGGCTATACAGAGATTTAAAATTGATTCCTTGGATGATTATTGAGTAATTCCCATGTTGATACTCATTTGAACTTTTTTGCCATGCAACTAATCAGTTACGTATATAGTTATCTAATCAGTCTATTGGTAGCTTAGTGATAATGGTCTCTATATTATAAAAGCCAAAGGTCATAGTTCGTCACAGAGTTATTGTGCTATTGGTTTGTAGATGCTTACATGAACATCTCATTATGAATATAGGTACTTCCATTATATATGTGACTATTTACATGTTTCGCGTAGCACCTGGTGCAAACTTATTGTTCTATCATTGCATTTCTTAACAACTCGATAACATTAAATATTTAACTCTAACCCGACCCGATAACATTTTCGGGTTATCAGGTTCGGGTCAAACAACCCGACAAGATGTTTAAACTCAATTTAATCCGACCCGATAAGCCTTATTGGGTTTGGGTCGGGTCAACCGTACCCTACTGACACCCCTATATGACACGTTTTGACGTTCAGAAACTATTATATCATCCAACTACACAAATAGGTGAATTTCAAATGAGTTCATCGCTTTTGAATTGACCTGTTTGAGACACAAATTAAATTGACTATAGACATTAGTTTTTAATAATTATTGTCAGTGATATGCTTAATGATTGTACTAATCTAGATACACACAACTATTTGATAAAGTTGATACAAGATACTACAAGGTACCTGATATATCGATCATCAAGTCTTCTTTATAAAACACAAATTTATGGTATGTATTGTTTTAATGTTAGTTTCATGGAAATCATAAGTAGGTAATGATCACATTATTGATAAGACAATACTGTTAGTATGTAATGACTAAAACGTGTGGTTGTTTTTTCAAGAATGATGAGGAGCTTTAATGCTAAAAAATGTATTCTTGTGAGCTTTTAATTTAGTATACATTTGCTAAAAAGCACATTTAATGCGGTTCTTATGATTTGGGAACGTTTGGCTCAATGTTATGCCAGAGACATCATTTGAACAGAACGAGACTTTGTATAAAAGACTTATATGGCTCAATTTTTGGTCCAAAAGATGTTGAAGGATGTTTTACTTAACCAGGTTTGAGTAAAGAAACTAGATGCATACTTGGAAGAGTTCGCGAGACTTTGCTTGGTAAATGGGTCGATTATTCAAGGCGGTCAGTGATTGTCGTGTGATTGTCGTGGGGGTCCGATCTATTTATTGTTATACTTTTCATTTGACCCGTTTGAAATGGATGGACCAGATGGCTGGAGAACAAGTCCAAGTAGGCAATCATTTTGTACGGGCCTAAAGGGGCTAGGAAAAAGAATTTAATGGGTGAAAGGGGTTGTCAATTTTATTTGTCCATGCAACACTTTTGATCAAACTTTTGGACAATGCAATTTTTGTTAGCTAAACATGCATCAAAGTTATGTACAATCCACTATTAAGCCTTTCCCATACTAATTAAGCCTTTCCTATACAATTTTAATATTGGCAGGTTATGTCGAATAAACAAGTTTTGCATGGTGGGAAGGATTTAGAAGATCTTAGGTCGGCTACAAAAGAACTCATCAAAGAGATATGTGAGGAAGAGTATTGATGACATATGTTGTATCCATGTAATTTTTTAAGTATAGATTCGATATTTGCAACTTAAACATGTTTTTTTTCAAGGAGTCTTTTATGATTTGGGCGACATTATACTCTTGAAATCAAACGCCCAAACCAACAGGCCCGACAGCTTGTTGTGTTAGTTTACTCAAATAGTTTGCTTACATGGACCTTCAGTCCAGTGTTTCATATGTCTATATTAGTGGTTTGTGTTTCTTATAACCGGATCTAAGTGTGTTTCCAAGGTTAATATGGTGTGTTAACATCCAAATAAGTCACAAACTCGAAGCTTATAAGTTGGGTTCGAGTGGATCTCGACCCAGACCAAAACCAACATAATTTGTAGATCGAGTTCGATAAGTAAAAAAAAAAATCAAGTATTTGAGAGTCGATAAGCCTTTAAATCAAAGTAAGAAAAATAACCACTTGTCCAATTTTGAGCCAAGACTTATGTTTATGTTTAGATCTATGATTTTTCATGTTTCTTTTTAGTCCAAAAACTCCAAATAATTTCATATTAATATGTATGTGTCGATTTATAATGAAATAAGCACTAGTTTATTTTTAGTATCCTTATAAGTGTTAAACACAACAAGATATTATTACCACACAAGCGAAAATAAAACACAACTATAAATATGTATGTAAATATATCTGACTGTCGAGTAATATAAACTTCAAGAAGCACACTTTTAGCTTTATAATGTAGCTCTAATAACACATGTTTAAGTATTAATTCATTGTTACTTTAAGTACTCAAAAGGAATACAGGTAAAAAGAAACATTGGATCTTACAGTGAGTGTGAGACTTGATCGAGCAAGAGGAGAAACAAAATCAATATTATGACCCAAAATTACTATTACCCAAGACTTTCCAAAGCTCCACCCAAAGCCTCTTGATTATGCTTATTAATTTCTTTGTAAACTCGAAAGGAAAAGTGATTATGGACCATGGCTGAGTTCGTTTGATTATAAGCAAGGAAAAGAATCCACTTTAGCCCATATAAGCTAGTGTATAAAAGATTGGTTAGCACTTTACATGGTATTATCCATGTATTATGTAACAAATGTACTTTTTACAAAAACTAAGTAGACATGTGAAGCCTTATCCACCCTATGGGCGGCAAAGTTGATTTTTAGGAGGGGAAAGATTATTTTTATGTGTTTCGTGTCCCGTTTGAGCTTAAAGTGTAGCCGTGGTGTCCCGGTTTGACGTTTTTAGCAAAACTTGTAATATACAATTTTGAGTGTGTTTTTATAAAAGTGATATAAAAGTATTATTTCTGACTCATAAAAATATTTATTTGACTTTTGCCATAAGTACTGTAGTGTCGGTTCGCGTGCGGCGTTGTTTTCTCGAGATAACTTTTCGTTTTTGATTTTAGATTGTCAGTTAATGTCGGAGAGTATAAAATGTAAAATTTGCATTTACTGTTAAAAATAAATAGTAGCACTATTAAAATAATAGCCCGAAAATTTGTGGGTTGTTATATAAAGCATAACCCAAGTGGGAAAGGATGCGTTTACGCAACGTGAACTTTGACTTAATTTGACCAATAAGGGAGTAAACCCATTACGAGATTAGAGAAGACGTAAGCACGGGATATGAGCATATGGATGCTTTCACGTGATGTTAGGTGAACTATATAAACTCCCTAAGTTTAGAAAAGCCTTGGCTAGAGGCGAGAGTTAGAAAACATGAGTTGGCGTTTTCCCGTAAGTGGGTGCTTTAAAAGNAGCTTGTTGTGTTAGTTTACTCAAATAGTTTGCTTACATGGACCTTCAGTCAAGTGTTTCATATGTCTATATTAGTGGTTTGTGTTTCTTATAACCGGATCTAAGTGTGTTTCCAAGGTTAATATGGTGTGTTAACATCCAAATAAGTCACAAACTCGAAGCTTATAAGTTGGGTTCGAGTGGATCTCGACCCAGACCAAAACCAACATAATTTGTAGATCGAGTTCGATAAGTAAAAAAAAAAATCAAGTATTTGAGAGTCGATAAGCCTTTAAATCAAAGTAAGAAAAATAACCACTTGTCCAATTTTGAGCCAAGACTTATGTTTATGTTTAGATCTATGATTTTTCATGTTTCTTTTTAGTCCAAAAACTCCAAATAATTTCATATTAATATGTATGTGTCGATTTATAATGAAATAAGCACTAGTTTATTTTTAGTATCCTTATAAGTGTTAAACACAACAAGATATTATTACCACACAAGCGAAAAAAAAACACAACTATAAATATGTATGTAAATATATCTGACTGTCGAGTAATATAAACTTCAAGAAGCACACTTTTAGCTTTATAACGTAGCTCTAATAACACATGTTTAAGTATTAATTCATTGTTAGTTTAAGTACTCAAAAGGAATACAAGTAAAAAGAAACATTGGATCTTACAGTGAGTGTGAGACTTGATCGAGCAAGAGGAGAAACCAAATCAATATTATGACCCAAGATTACTATTTACCCAAGACTTTCCAAAGCTCCACCCAAAGCCTCTTGATTATGCTTATTAATTTCTTTGTAAACTCGAAAGGAAAAGTGATTATGGACCATGGCTGAGTTCGTTTGATTATAAGCAAGGAAAAGAATCCACTTTAGCCCATATAAGCTAGTGTATAAAAGATTGGTTAGCACTTTACATGGTATTATCCATGTATTATGTAACAAATGTACTTTTTACAAAAACTAAGTAGACATGTGAAGCCTTATCCACCCTATGGGCGGCAAAGTTGATTTTTAGGAGGGGAAAGATTATTTTTATGTGTTTCGTGTCCCGTTTGAGCTTAAAGTGTAGCCGTGGTGTCCCGGTTTGACGTTTTTAGCAAAACGTGTAATATACAATTTTGAGTGTGTTTTTATAAAAGTGATATAAAAGTATTATTTCTGACTCATAAAAATATTTATTTGACTTTTGCCATAAGTACTGTAGTGTCGGTTCGCGTGCGGCGTTGTTTTCTCGAGATAACTTTTCGTTTTTGATTTTAGATTGTCAGTTAATGTCGGAGAGTATAAAATGTAAAATTTGCATTTACTGTTAAAAATAAATAGTAGCACTATTAAAATAATAGCCCGAAAATTTGTGGGTTGTTATATAAAGCATAACCCAAGTGGGAAAGGATGCGTTTACGCAACGTGAACTTTGACTTAATTTGACCAATAAGGGAGTAAACCCATTACGAGATTAGAGAAGACGTAAGCACGGGATATGAGCATATGGATGCTTTCACGTGATGTTAGGTGAACTATATAAACTCCCTAAGTTTAGAAAAGCCTTGGCTAGAGGCGAGAGTTAGAAAACATGAGTTGGCGTTTTCCCGTAAGTGGGTGCTTTAAAAGTTGGATCTCTCTAATCCCAAAACTCGTTTTGAGTGTTCTCAATTAAGCACATAACATATTCATACCTGTATTGAAAGATTCACATTTGTCGGGTAAGGGGAAAGCCGACTTTCAAAATTCGTCCCGACATTCACAGAACCCTGGCGCGTCACCCACGCGTTGACGCGTGGGTGGCGCGTCAGCAGCAGATGTGAATGTTGGGGAATTTTGGCTAACATTTGTTATTTTATGTATTTCGAAGATTTATTTGTCATCATTAAAACATTATGAGATCTTGATAATGTTGCCTCAACAATTCTAGAAGGCAAAAATATGGGTTAACACACATAATGGAAGGCTTACGGTTTGAATCATTCTTAGAGAGTAATATCTACCAATAACAATACTCAAGCAAAGGCGACAAAACCACTCATGATTGCTCAAATCTTACACTAAAGCACGCTATAAGCTATAACGACTAAGGGCAGGATATATGCATGGGAAACATTTATGGGTCTAGACAATGACACAAACAAAACAGAGAGCTCTCTCTGCTTGCTAGCCTCACTTGATCCCATAAAGCAGAGTTCTAGAATCAATCAAGAGTCTTCAAATGATAAGTATATCAAGTTAATGCAATATGATGTAGTGTAGTGCCCTCTTAATCCATATATCTCGTGGTACTTGGGCATAAAGATACATTAACTTTCTCTTCGTCATAGATCATCGAGTTAGTGTATGTAGAATGTAGATTGATGCCTCTTAATTCCATTGACTTGTAGTTTCTTAGCATCTGAAGTACACTAACTAGGCCGTCAATCCATCACATCCATAAGTTGAATAGGATATTATAACATCATATAATCACTTCTATAATTCTTCAAACGTAGTATGTAAGCGATTTTCTTCAAGGCTTTACAAACTTTACAACAATAATATCGATTTATATTACGTATAGACTACACTAAAGACTTGTTGATTTATAACGTATCAGCTACAACAACAATGCATGCATACTTTTTTTGTTGCATGACTACATAAACGAAAATGACAAGATAAATCACAATTACAGACTTTACAAATGTATCCCCCAACTTGAGTTCAACAAATGACGAATCTCTGGCATTCTCTTTCATACTTTTTTCATGTCCCGCAAATTTCTACTCGTAGGAACAAGATAAACTAGCAACTCCACGAGTCCCAGACTTAACAGATCTACACGGTTGGCTAGGCGAATAGGTGTAACTAAATATATAACATTTAATTGGTGTGTAGACAAAAA
>LBNU01017398.1:9388-27093 GCA_014162995.1 Artemisia annua
AAGTCATCACAACTTAATAACCAAAAGCCCATATATAAAATACATCACAAAACCAAAACAACATCAAACACTTTTAAATTTTTATACAAGAAAGTTAAAACATTTCATACAACATATTAAACAATAATTAAGTATACACTCGCCAATATACAGAAAGAATACACGATTAACAATTAGATTCTTAGCCCGTGCGTAGCACGGGTTCTGCATGTCTCGTAATACTATAAGATTCAGTCCCTAAATTTAATGTGGAGTTATGATGATAGAGTTTTTAGAGTTAGAAACAAGTTGAAGTCGTTTAGTAGTTTCATAAAGTACAAGCTAATGCTCGGAATTCAATGAAAGGAGATGAAGTGCAAGGGTTGCCTGAATTGATCATATGACATTAAGTATAGAATTAAAAGTCGGTTAAATGAAGTGCAAGTGTTGCGAAAGGTTGCAAGAATAATTAATGATTTAACCTAATTCATGCTTATATAAACGGCCAAAATCACATTTAGTATGTACATTTGAAGATGATTCACACATCTTTTAGATCTTTGATTGTTGGTAGCGGTATGTAAATTCTCTTTTGCAACATTTTGGAGATGATTCACACATCTTTTAGATCTTTGTAATTAACTTGGTCTTCTTTTTTTCTTAATTTAGTTATCATACGCAGGTACCATGAAAATCACACAAGATCATGCATGCTCAGATAAATGGAACCAAAGATTGGGATACGAACTATTTTCTTTGTTTCTTACATATTTAGGTGATTGTTATAGATAAGCATATATACAGATATATGTATTATGTTAATGCATTTTCATATACAAGTAATTTATGTGTGTTTTCTATTGATGTAGCTCACATGTGCGAATTGATTCAAGAAAATGTGCATGAGCATGTATGTAAAGCAACATTTAAATGGTTAAATGATACTTTTTAGCGTGATTAGTTTATGTAAGTAGTTGCTTTCGAATGCTCTTTGAGAAATATTAGAATGAATTTATCGTGTGCAATTGAATTATTATTGAAAAGAAGAAGGTCCGCACATCGCAAAGTGTTTTCTTTTTCTATATGTATAATCATTAGTGAGAAACCAATATTTACGCCCATTAAATGAGTTTGCCATAATTGCAAAATATGACATATTAAAAATATCACATTGAGTAATGAATAGAAAGGAAAAAATACATAATTTTGACTTAAATCCGTTTGTAAATTATAATATCAAATAAAAAAGTTGAGTTTTAAACATAAGCAAAAGTTCAAACTTTTATCGAAAAACAAAACCGGTGCATTTAATGTGCAGTATATACAACATCGAGATGGAAGTGCAAGGCTTGCCGGAATTTATCACATGATATTTAGTAATTAGTATAGAATTAAAAGTCGGTTATGGATTGAGAAGTTGAAAAGGTTGCAAGAATTATTGATGATTTAACCTAATGCAATATATATAGATATATGTATTATGCTAATACATTTTCATATACAAGTAATTTATGTGTGTTTTCTATTGATGTAGCTCACATTTTTGCGAATTGATTAAAGAAAATGTCCACGAGCTTGTATGTAAAGCAACATTTAAATGGTTAAATGATACTTTTTAGCATGATTAGTTTATGTAAGCATGCAACTTGAGTAATGAATATAAAAGAAAAAGTACATAATTTTTGCTCAAAGCCATTTGTAAACTAAAAAAATTAAGTTTAAAACATAATAGTGGAGTCCAAAGGTTTTATGAATTATTAATAGTGTGTTAATTAATATTCATTTAGTTAGCTATTTAGAATTGAGTTTATTGATAAAATTTATTAATATTAGTTAGACTTCAATGTTAATTTTCAATGAACTAAGTTGTACAATAAAATGAGATGAAGCTAAAAAGGTTTGTAACGATTTTTATACAGTTTATGTGGCATTATTATATATACATTATTATACAAACTTTAACTTACAAACTTAATAAAGAATATATTTAACGCACATTAAACTATGACCAATTAGATAGACCCCGTGTGCTTCATATTACCATGCAAAAACCATCTAATGGACAAGTATTGTAGGGCTAAGTAATAGACCAAAAGAAATAAAGTCATTTTTTTTTATCATGCAAATAAGTAATAGGCCAAAAGAAACAAAGCCATCACAACTTAATAACCAAAAGCCCATATATAAAATACAACACCACAAAACCAAAACAACATCAAATACTTTTAAATTTTTATACAAGAAAGTTAAAACATTTCATACAACAGACGAAAAAATAATTAAGTATACACTCACCAATATACAGAAAGAATACACGATTAACAATTAGATTCTTAGCCCGTGCGTAGCACGGGTTCTGCATGTCTCGTTAACTAAAATCTTCATATAGGAAAGTAATGATGTTTAAATGCAAAGAAGTTGTAATGGATGGAAATTGCTTCCTCCGAGCTCTGATTTAACCATATATATAGAACACAAAAGTGTCATGTTGATGTCCGTCTAAATGTTTTGCACGTGTAAGTAACTCAAGTTAAATCCCGATCAAAAGTCTGATATTTAAATGTTATATCATTTATTAAAATTTATTTTGTTGTGTTAGATAATGGATCAATGTGATTACTATATGCGTATATTCAAAAGGGATATATGTCTTTTGATGACTATGTTAACTGTTAAGAAGGTTTCTCGGTAAGTATGAATTGTGGAACATTTTTTTATAACATATGTTTTCTGCTCTACTTGTGAATTTATATTACTTGCAGCGTGTTTCGATTTGTAGATGCTTTCTTCTTAAGAACTGCAGCAGATTTGGTTGCATTTTCTTTATCCTTTTTGTTGTTTACATTTTTTTTTTTACTTTATATATGTACTTTTAACATTATCTTTTGTAATGTAGTGCGGGATCTTGATTGTTGAGCTTATAAGCTATCTTTGGGGTATGGCTACCTATTACAAACTATACACCAATCAGTACAACAAAGGTATTTTGACTCGGTTTGTTTATGTGTGTGCAGTGATTGTATATGTTTAATTTTAGGGGTAACGATGTTTTTCTTTTACCTTTTTTGCAGTTATATACATATGTTCTACATGTGAACATAGTGACTCTGTACCCAATTGATGGTATAATTGTTTTGCATTTTTAAAATATTAGTATATTTAATTTTAAAGTAGTTAAAGTGTTTTATTTAAACTATGTTGTTAATCTTATTATGTTTTTAAACTAGCTGATATACCCATCGCTGATGATCACATGATGATGATTATGATGAAAATCAATATGTATATTCCGGCGATGATGAGGATAATGATGAATAAATCTTGAATAATGGATGAAGAATAAAACTCTCGATTTAGAAACCTTTATGATGATTTTACTAATGCTTTTGTGGATTAATATAAAAATTAGGGTTTGCAAACGGGCACATGGGACAGACGCACTCATTAAAGTTTGGTATTTAGGTTTCTTTTTTTATCTAAATAATTCAATGAAGTTTTTATAGAATACGTATCTGTTTTGGGGGATTTAGGGTTTGGTAAAAGGTCAAAAGACCCGGTACTGTTATGTTATTATCTTATTTTGAATAATATATCTTGGTCAAAGCAAGGGTTTGTTTGGCTGTTCGCGTGATCTTGTCCCGTTTTAGGTATATGTTTAAATAGGAATTTTAATATTGTTACTAAAGGCAATTACCCTTACATATAGGGGGTTGTATTATAAATTTCCGCTTTTTAGTCTTTTATTTAGAATGCCCCTAGCCAATCATTGAACCTTCCCTCAACACATTTATGAAGAGTAGTCTTTGGTTAGGCAACAACCACCAAATGGTTCTTTAAGATTGTAGTTTTTTGCTAGTTACGCAAAATATAAGTTTTCTAGTTGTTAATGCTATTTTTTGCTCTATCGTTTTAGCACAATTTGATGGAGTATTTTTCTTAAGTTTTTTTTATAGTTGGTTAAAATCCATTTGTTCTTTGTACCTTTTGGTGAACAAATATAGTTGAGGTGGCAAGTTTTCGCATTCAGCATGCAAATAAAGCCCAAGTTTGTCTAATCTGTTAATTGGTGATAGATTGGCTACAATTTTTGTAGCTAATTGGCTACAACCTTTCACAAAAAATACATAAACAATAAATCAGGGACCCACAGAAAAGAATCAGTGAACTACAAAAAGAATCAAGGACCCATATTTGTAGCATAAAATTGTAGCCAATTAGCTACAAAAAATTATAGCTAATATATTCTCTTTGTTAATTTGCCACCTTATATGCAGGCATTGCACTTTCAACTTTTACATCTTAATGTTTAATTATATTAATCTTTGCGTTTTCATTTTGCAGTTCGTAGAAGTGGCGTGCTATCAAAAGTTGCAGTTGTAAGGTTAATTTCAAGTTTGAAATTTGATGACAATTGATTATTTCTTATGTTGATTTGTTGTCAAGTATATGGATGACAAAAGTAATGTTTTAAAAGCCAGTCTTTTGATCGACCTGGCCAAGCAACTGATTCGCGGTTCAACTGGTTTTTATTCTCAAAACAGGCTTCCGGTTACCCAACCGGTTCACGGTCCAACCGTGACACTTATGCGCAGGTAAGTAATAATTAGCAACAAGCTCAAACACACAACAAATATCTAAATTTTCACATGTACCTAAACTTGGTTAGGGGCAGGTACATGTGAAATTTTAGATATTTGTTGTGTGTTTGAGCCCGCGCTTAAGTGATTGGCATAATTGATAAGTGTCAATCCTATGTTGCGTATAGTGATTGCATAATTGATTGCACTTTCGTGAGAAGTCCATTTAGTCTAAAACTGCCATGTGTCACCATAACTATTTTTGCCATTGGTTCCATGGTATGACACAGGATTCAGATTTTCTAATGTTCATATGAACATGACTCATCATGTCTGACAAAATTGTGAGAGTTTAAAAGTTTGTGGGTCTTAATTTTTCTTCAAATTGTAATCTTTATTTATTTATCTTTTCATTTATTGGTGAACATTAGAGGAACTCAATCCGTTTTTCATAGTACATAAATGAAATGGATGCAAGATAACAAATTTGAGTCTTGAATTGAATATACTAATACAGTAATAATTAAATTATCATAAGAATATTTAGTAGTTAAATGAAATGGACGTGGGATTTTAATATAAAGTAGTAATAACATTCCTAAAACACCCGTCTTTTAACCCCAGCCTAGAGTGAATCCTTACTTCAAAACAAACAGACCCTTAGTTTTGTTAGTTCAATTTCTCTTTATCTAATGGCATGTTTGGATATGAGGTTGAGCCTCATAGTTCGTTGTGGGTCTAGTGGGTTATTGTCTATGTATATATGTTTGTTTTAGCCTTTTAGGTCTCTTGCTTTGGGACTTGAGTTTTGTTCTCTATGTATCAGTATTCAGTAGGTTGTTTTTTGCAACAAAGTTCTTGCTTTTCCCAAAAAAAGACTCCTCTCCCTTATAACTTTGTGGAAGTATTATAAAAATATCATATAATGATCCATTCAAGAATAGTGTAAAAAAATTTATGTACACGGTACAATAGTATAAATAGAAATGCCCTCATTCAACGCAACACCCCTCAAATCACTTGTATTCTTTTTTGTAAGGTTTTCTCAATCAATTTGAGTATTTCCTTATTCCACTTGCTCTTTCTCATGCCTCATTTGGTTGCTTAGATTGTTGAGTTTTCTAGTAAGGGTGATTTAGATGTCACACGGGTGAGCTTGAAGTAACACGCGCGTGACAGTGGGCTATCTGTGAAAACAGTATTGTGGTTTCACTTAATGAAAGATTCTCTACACATTAAAAATAATTATTTTATATGTAATTAACAAGGTTTTTGAAGTCGTGCATTGCGACAATGTCTGAAAACAAAAATATTAAACGTGTTGCTAAAATTCTACAAAACTTAGAAATATATATATTTAAATTTGAAATATCAATATAGAGGTTTTTCTAACTTGAAAAAAAAAGTTTTTTCCATTGACATTTTTTTTTTCTTTTTAATTAATATTAGTCTCGTAAATTAACATTAAAAAAATTCATTAAAATGAATGAACAATAAAACACTTTTTATAACATAATGAAAAAGAAACCACGATACGAAAACGAACATTTATCCAAACAAATATATCCTACACTATATAATTGCCAAATTATGAATGTCCACATGGAGTAAAAAAGCCATACGTAATGCACATGGCAGTGTTAATGCCAAATCATTGATGACATGGACATATCTTTTCCCTTATAAAACAAAACCTCTAGTGGGGACTTTTTCATTTCAAAATAATCAAATCATACCTTATTAAGTAATAATTGAATTATTATTACTATCTTTATTTAAAAATAATAATTAAAAAACTAAATATATTACTTGATTTAGCAAGAAAAATAACAAGAATTCGTTTGTTAATAATCATAATTCGTTTGTTTAGTAAATTGGGTAAAAAAACATATGTGTGAAAAGTATAAAAAAATTAAAACTTAAAATAGGCGGAGTAATTTACAAAAACATTAAGGGGTGAAAATTAAAATTTACAATAACAACACCATCAAACAATCGACTATCGATTCACACTTCCAACAGAAAATCTTTTGCAACCCCAATGTGCCGATTCAAACCCTAAATGAATCTTCTTCAATGGTATGATTGAATATCATTTTTTTTTTCGATCTTGCTGATAATTTTGTTTCAATTTTATTAAAAATTGAAGCTAGGGTTTGATTCAAGCTCTAATTTTATTAATAAAAATCTGAGAGCAGGATTGTTGGTTCTGAATTGGTTGTTTAATTGTCTTTGATTTTATGATTTTTAGGGGTCTAATTGGTGATTTATTATTATTTTTTTAATCCCTCATGGCTCTAATTGTTGATTTATGTATAAATTTTGTACATGTGTTGGTTTATGAGTTCATACACTGTTATCAGTTTTGGGAACGGGTGTTAAGTGGTAACTTACGTTAATATGTTGGTGTCATAGAAACGACTATTCTTTAAATGTATTGCGGATTAATAAGGATATGTAATTAGAATATGTCATCTTAGTGGGCGAATAGTTAGTGCATATGATGATAATTGAGTTACTGGATCATTGTTGTTCATTAGTTATATTGGTAAAGATGACCTTACTAAATGAAATTTCTACTTTCAGTAGCTTGGAATGAACGATGAGGAGCTTCTGGGATTACTTCGGGTCTTATAACGCCATGAGGGCTTGTCATTCTTATGGTCCTAGAGGCCACACAGGTATAAAATCTGTATTTTTAGGGTAATTAGCACTCAAAATAACCGCTAAGACTGATATGCTTTTTCTTTCATAAGTATTTGCTGTGGTAGTATAGATATTTGTATTTGTACATTTGAAAATTTTGCATATTGTACATTTGAAAATTTTGCATATTAGCATGAACTGAAGTAAGTTACTTGACACGAGTTTAGACTGACGATTTATAACCTCCTACAGATATATAATATCCATTACACCCAAGCTGGCGGCCTTATGAACTAGAAGAGAGGTGTGAGCAGGTATGCATGCAACACTTAGCAGCTTTTTTGAAAGGCCCGTAGTGTATTATTGTTTTAAATTTTGATTTATTTCAGTTTTTATTTTTTTATTTTTATGCAGAGTAGAGTGAAACCAGGAACTTCCGAAGTTGAGGCGTCGATTATGAAAATTTTGACGATGTTGATGGTGACAAAGCTCTGCCTAAACAGGTTTGTCTTCGTTTGAATGCCCATGTAGTGCGTAAAGTCATGTATAAAACACTTAATGCTATCGGGAACATTATATGATGTAAATTTGTATATTGATGTTACTTTTCTTCCATAAGACATCAAATTAGTAGCTTGAGAACAACTTAGTTTTGGCCCACTAAAGAATGAAATAGTTACCAGCCTTACTGATGATCTTAAGTTAGAAGCCCATTTTGTAGCTGATAATGGGATGTTACTATTGTGAGGAAATCATGAGTGCTTACTAAGCATAAGTGCATAACCTAGAAGAAACAATTATAACCATTTTCAGGGTATGTCGAATGTCATGTTTGTCAAGTTATCGCTAGGCCATAAGTAGTTATGAAATATGTGTTTGATTTTGTCTAGAGCGTAATATTATCGACTTTTAGGATTGTGATTCTTTTGTTCCTTCCTCTTTGCAATCTGTTTTGAAATTATGTTGCTTGATAGTGATTTGAATGATATATTGATGTTGTAACATGAATTATGGGTTAATTTTGTTATACATTGACGCATTGTGTGAATCATAAAGTTTTGTTATCTCGTCTAGATTTAGGAATTTGGTGGAATTCAAGATATGTCGCCTTGGTTTTGCTGCTATTTTGATAAGCATAGATTTATACTCAATTTCGGTGAAGTAAGTGTACTGTGCTGATGTAAAGTTTACGTAGGATTTTGCCAAATAAAAAAGTGGTGTCCGCAAATATTTACATTAACGTCTACATATATATTATTCCATAATTAGTAATGAGAATAATTTGGTTCTCCTGTTTAAAATTCATTGAAACATGTTTAGTTGAAGTTTCCAGCAGTGGTTTCATGGTGATGCTGAGTGTTAAGAGAAAAAATGGATAATTTTAAGAAAATCATATTGAACCAATAGGGGAGCACGTATCATGTGGGAAAGCTAATACTTAGCGATTTACGTCTGGATGGATTGGGGAATTCCAAAAATACATAATTCTATAAAGATAAGCTTTACTAAAGCACCCCCTTAGTTTCGTTTTACTGTGGACGTCTTTGTTTCCATGGTTTTTGTACCGAATTTAAGTTTGATTTTTGAATTTGCAGCATGCTTTTTTCATGGCCAGAGATGTGAAGGCTATGCAGGAGTTATTTGGGTAAGTAACCATGAGCCATGGCCTGTTAATCTAATGAGTTTAAGGTTAAGCAGGTGTGTTTAATGTTTTGAGAATTGATGCAGGACTATGCTATTGAATTTGATGCTGATAGTCATCCAGTGAAACCATTCCATTGCAGATGCGGATGTAGATACCGCAGGCGAACCATACACATAAACGTAAGTAAATATTTCATTTTTGCTGCATATTTCTTGATAAAAAATAATTACGTTCCATGTTTTAAAGTGTTACACAATGCAATCACCTGACCTGCATATATCATGTGTCGACGCCAATAAGAGATAAACATTGTTGAAACAAAGTTGAATAATTTGCTTAAGTTCCAAGTGACGGTCAGATCAGGATTAGAAGATGACATGTGTTACCACTGTAAAAAGTGACTAAAATTGTGGACCATTTATATATTTAAACATGTTCTGACAGTGTGTTTTATGCAATGGCGTGGGAGGTAAACATGACTCATGGCAAACAACTAATTGCAACGATGAAGTAGGAAACAAGAATGATTGAACCAACTTGACCAAACTGAACCATGAACACCTAATATAGGAGAAGTTGTTTCTTTTTTCCATTCCAGTGTCTGGATCATTGCTCAAGGCCTAAGGAGGGTGTTTGGATTAGCTTATATTCCGGACTAATGAGCTTATTTAAAACTGAAAAAGCAC
Organism: Artemisia annua; assembly: GCA_014162995.1. Classification (NCBI taxonomy): domain Eukaryota; kingdom Viridiplantae; phylum Streptophyta; class Magnoliopsida; order Asterales; family Asteraceae; genus Artemisia; species Artemisia annua. The sequence continues at coordinate 18,922 of LBNU01017398.1, forward strand.
ATAAGCTCAGTTTATTATGTTAAAGGCTTATCAATACGATGTTATCATTTTTTAACTTCGTATGCTCAACTTGATAAACTTTTAAGCCTGAAAAAAATAGACTTGAGAGCTCTTTTAATTTTAAATAATCTGCTAAACCCAGAAAATAAGGTAATCCAAATGCCCCCTAAATAGACAACATATAAATACTACTGATCATAAATGGTCGGTTTCTTATGTAGTCATCGTTTTCACCTGTTCGTCTTTGACACGTGTTCAACATTTGACTGTCATAAACTCTATGATGTTCATACATATTTCACATTGCAGTTGTGGCCATGGGCCACTAGGCGAGCCCGCGAGGAAAAGAGAAGGTCAATGTGGCAACATGAGGCTCCTTTTAAAGCAGCGTAAAAGGGTGAGGAATATCAACACTTTCAATCTAACATGTACAAAAAGTTTACGGAATGAATTCCACAATGTAATATCTTTGTATTCAAGTAAGTTGATACATCACTTAGCTAAACTAATGTAATCATGTCAATGTCTTGATTGTTTTATTGATCATGGCAATTAGGAGAAAAACTGTTGCACATGCTCAGCCAATACGACATTTTTTTGCAAAGATATATTCATATATAGCCATGATCAATCTTCCAGTGAGCAACTTAATTTTGAAACCAAAATATTATGGAAACAACTAAAGTAATAAATATTGTTAACCACGATCGTGAGATATATTCATGAGATATCAGTTTGCAGGTAGCTCTTAATTTTGAACATAGAAACATCTAAAGCAATACATATTGTAAAAGTTGAAACCAAAATATTGACATTTATTGCAGTTGGTATAGAATGGCCTAAGATGTTTAATTAGGTTATACATTCTTATGGAAACATGCCAGCACTGTTTGCACATTAAAAGTTTGAGTGCAAAAGTTTATTGGTGTATTTAATCTTATGTAGCAAAGCAACCTTTGAAAGTATCGGCGTCTCAATTATTTTGTTATCTTTTCTTATGAGCCATATATGTCTGTGTATTGTCATGTATTGAATCATTTATGGGAGACAAATCTCATCACGAGCCTACAACCCAGTTTATTCTTAAGGGTGGCTTGAATTCTACTCCTCTTTAACATGAGCATATCTATCAGGAAATAATGGTAGAGGTTTGGAGATATAAATTATGCTCTTAAGGGGAGGGTGTGCTTGATGTTATCACGATCATCTAAGTTTAAGCGGAAGTCGTACGGGATGTTAAACAATGCTATTGATTTATTTTAGAAAGTCGTATATTTTAAAATTGATGGCAATTTTGACCCATACTTTGTGAATAAGTTGATTCGGGTTATGTTATATCTTTGACGTTTTAAATGGCTAAAAAAAGAACTTAGCTACAAGGAAACAGGTAAAATGGATCGAAAGTCTTTTACTATGCATTTTGTGTAATAATACTTTATACACTGATTATGCTTACAAGTTTGCATCAATAAAAATACATCATTATAACCAATTAAATCTAATGTCATAATTATTCAGTTAGCCAAAGTTACCTTTTCAAAAAGTAAAACTTATGGATTTTAAATTTTTAATCAATAATAATACTAACAAAAAGTTTTAGAAAAAACCCCGTGCGTGCACGGGTATTATAACTAGTGGCATTGAATGATAAAATGAAGCTAATGAAATTTTGACCAAAATTAAGAAAGACCTAAAATTAAGGGATTGTATAGGCCGACATATACGAACACTAAAATTAAGGGTTTGTGGATTGATTTTGTTTGACTGGATGTTTGATTTATTATTTGGTCTTTCATCTTTGTTTAATTGATTTGAGCATTTTTATGATTATCCACGAATTTTTAAAATAGCCAATATATGTTATGATTATATTTATGATTTTTTGTTAAGTGTTTGATTGTTTTAATGATTATCCATACTAGGTTTATCCATACTAGGCGTTTTCTAATTTAGTAACTAAGTTCATGTATATCATGTGCTGAATAAAATGCTTGAATGGATTTCTCTATGTAGATTTTGAGATACATAATTCATCTTTGATATATGAAGGTAAAAATGCTTGACTGGATTTCTCTGATTGAATGGTTTGAGTTGTGGTGAGAAGTAAACATTCGAAGTGGAAGCAGTTGCATCAATTTCGTGCTTCGGTCATGGTAGAGCGTAAATTAATGGTTCGAAATATGAAGATAAACATGTTTATCAATGTTATGAGTGTTATTGTGGTGCCGATTGTGCTGAATTATCTCTTGGATGTCTAATGCTGATATGTGAACTTGATGCTTTCATGTTGAATTTGTGTATAATAAAAGGCTGATTTGGATACTTTGACGGTGTGACGATGGTGTTATTCGGGTATAATAAAAGTGCTTAACGAATTTGCATACCAAGGGTTTGATGAAGTATTGAATGGATTTTTTTTGCGAAACCTGCGGTCGACATTGACTTAATATGTAATGGCTTTAAGATTGTTTTTAATAGTTCTGTCACGGGTATTCTAGACACTTTTGAGAAGATGTCTTTAAAGGCATCCCTATCCCTGAGCAATCTGCAGTTACAAAGGATAATTTTTCCATCCATATTGATGGTGTTCTTTATTTTCAAGTATATACCCTGTAGCTCTCTGTCTTTGTGATCCTTTCCAAGTATAAATGACTTCCTTAAGTTTATTAAATTTGTTTTGAATATCGACAAATCCTGGACCCGCGATTGGCATTATATGAAGTTGAAAATCAACTATATGCAGCTACCTAGCTTGCACATACCACAATGTGTAGTGAGCTTGGAAAAATTACGCTTGATAAGACCTTTGAACAAAGAGATATGTTGAACAAAAAGTTTGTGGTGAGTTACTACTCTCATTTTTTATTTAAAGTTTTTTTTTCCTACAAAACTTGATTCATTATTACTGTTTAGCTTTTTTCAGATTGCATTTGTTATAGGTGAAAAATATATTTGATTAAAAGGATTATTTCCCTATGAAATTGTCAATGATTTTCTTGCACTATTTGTTTTTATATAATAACAAGAGGCTTAAATTGCTGACCAGATGTGTTGTTGCCATACAAGTTAGGCCTCTTGTTGTTTTTCATATTCTGCAACTTGCTTTTTGTGGCAAACTTAACGTCAGACTAAACTTACACTGTGGTCATTTGAGGATTTAATAATGTTAACTAAAAACTATAGTTACCGGTGTGAAGTTAGGGAGACGAGGCTTGGTTTCGTTATTATGCTTGAGTTACAGTATGAAGCTTTTTTTGCGTCAATTACTTTCCTGGCTAGTTTTGAATCCTATGCAAGAGTGTTGAGTTTGTTCCTTGGTCTACTTACATAGAGTAGTCATATACAAATTCTAGACTTGTTGTTTAAACTCACTATTTATGGTCTATTTATTTATTTATTTATTTTCTTTTCAATATGATAAAGATTAGTTAGAGTTTGGACATTAATGTATTTTGAAGTAATGGTTGGACATTGTGTTATTTTGTAGTCTCCAACCAATCAAGCAACAATAGAATGGGGAATGAAGTGTCTTCGATATGAGATAAGTAAGTAGTAACTTATATTATTTCAGTCACTTAAAAGTCAACATGGTATTGTAGCATTAGGTGTTGTTGTGATCTATTTTTCCTAAAGGGGACACAAAGCCTCCTCAAGGTGTCATAGCAACTGTGGAGATGGAGGCACATGCTGAGCATAAAAGAAGAGCCTCGGTTATGAATTCGGAAGGTAAATCACAATATTATCAGTTTTCCTTTTGAAGAACTTTTTATTTTTTTTTTTGTTGAAGATCACAGTGTTTAAGACGTTATTGTCAACATGTAATAATTCTAAAAGTGAATCTTTGTCAGAGAAAGAGATAAGTTATGATGGATATAAAAGTGAAGTTGCTGGTGAGAAAGAGGAAATTGAACTTGATAATCGAGGATGGAAGAGTAGCTGGGAAAAACAGGTTGATGATGAGAAGAAATACATGCGTCAAGATCATGACACTAGTTGGCATATAGACTACTTAACATTAGTTAATTTAACTTAACATGTGAACTGTTATGTTTTAATATGATGTTTTAACATGTGAACTGTTATGTTTTAATATGAAATTTATATTATAACTTTTTTTTTAACGTAACATAATAATGTCACATTTGTTACTTTGGGATAATATGAGTCTCACTATCTTTAATCGTTAGAAAAATCACTTGAAAAGGGTTACCCATAAACAGTTTTTAACCAAATAGAAAAATTATAATTACGAATACATATACGAACAAGGTGTTTTTGCTCGGCTTGAAAAGATGCACATGTGGCTCAGCTTTGAAGTACAAGGTGTTTTTGTCCAAGGAGATAAATACTGTGGATCTCGTGGATAATCGCAATAGTATCGAATGTTATGGGAAAAATGGCGAATGTGAATGGTGAATAGGACTATATGATATAAATAAATAAATCTTGTGTTAAATTTTTTTTGACTTTTAGCATTTACTTGTTTAATTTCTGCTTTGTACATTTTTTAGTTTGTTTGGTACATATGATGGAAGAAGTTTAAGTCAAAATTAACTCTTTCTCAAACCTTAAGCTAATTGATTAGTACTTCAAAACACAACATCATCAAACATAAATGTAGCCGTTACTTTTCATTCTAACTAAAATACTTCATCTAAACATGCCAACCTGTTCATACATTTCATAATCGATCATTTGTAGAAACCCGACCATTAGATTCTACAAAACATCAGCTTACATAAAATCTAAATCTAGATCAAAGTCCATAAACATATTTATGTACCAAACTTGTGTGATAGTGATACAATCCATGCTATAGTCATAAACAAGGTTTCAAAATCGCGAGTCAGTAATCGGTCTGTCGACCCTCTTGTAGTAAATGTAGTATGTAATCGGTCTAAGCGGCGATTAATCAGTGATTAATCGGATTGACATTTTCGGCGAGTTTTAGGTATTTCTCGTTTGATTTTCCTCAAAAACAATTTCTAATAGATATAAGCGATTAAACATGTTTTTGGCGAGTTTTGGGTATTTCTATCGAGATTTGCAAGTTTCAGATAAGTTTGACCACCGTTGAAGCATTTTTTGAGAGATTTGCATAAATAAAAAATGTTAATGGCCGATTAGCGTTTAAACGACAATTAATCAACCTTGTAGATTTTTTTTATTTTTATTTTTTTTCCCAAAACTGTTCATAAAACAAGTCAAAAATCACCTCACTAGACATCAATTCCAAAATGTAAAATCTATGAAATTATGATATTTAACTGAGTATATATGAAATAGCCTTTTAGAGGGTGTTTGGCATTGCGTTTTAGAATGACTAGGTGATATAGAATAATCATATAATCAACTGTACTAGATAATCAGTGAGCTAATGAAACTTACTTCGCAGCCATATAATCTTGATTGGGTATGTAGTATGATTCTTGCATTTATGCAGTCAAAGACCCTTGTATATAACCCATTGTGGGTGTGGAAATAAACCTGTTACGCTTTGAGTTAATGAGTTGGCGGGTCAACAATCAATCTGCACAAAATCTCGAAAGAGCGAATGATAAGTAAGCGCAAATGAGTAGCCTAGTTTAGTCAACTGAACCGAAAAAACTGAGGGGTTACTTACTTGCAAATGAGGATCTTGCATTCCTTTTCCAAACCCATATACTTGATGACCATTTTGCATTCTGCCCGGTATAGGCTTGAATAGCAAACTGTTCTGTTGCGCGTGGAGTTGAATTAACTTGTTTCAAACTCATGCTACCGTTACCGTTCATATGGACTTTAGCAGCCTGTGCAGCACCTTCAGTTGAGCTTCAAACAGTCTATGTTTTCTCTCACACCAGGCTGAATCACCTCCAACCCTTCAACAACTTGGTTCATCATGTATAGACCCATACTAATTAAGGCGAAACCGTACATGTTCAACTATCTCGTCTCCTTGCAAAAGATCTTGCCATACTGATACAACACCTAAGGATGCTGTTTGCTTGCTAATGACGACAAGCTTTTGAATTTCGTTTGGGCCATGGCGGCCAACGCGAAATGAAAGTAAGGTTGGAAGATCATGCCCAGGGGAGAAGTCTCAACTCTCCACTCTCCAGCATAACCAAAGGTTGGAAGATCTAATAACAGAAACTGGATGCCTGAGATCTCCTACGCATGATCATTATACGTACCTTAAAGAATAAAATATGAACGAATAGTTGAATACATGTATTTGATGGTGTATGAACCAAATTAAACATGTGTGGCACACAGAACACATGCTTCTTCATATCGATCGAGCAACAAATTAATGAGATTCATACTATAAAATAAACAAGGCACGTGCAGTGGACAATTCTTAAAATCTAATAAATTCACCAACATTATTTGATCGATTCATTCTTTCTTTCACTTGTGTCCTACAAAGACTACTACTGCCTATAAGCAAATTTATTAATGTGATGTAAAGTAGTTTTAGGCGAGGTTGCTGTAATAAGTGCCAATACAAGTGATGTGTGTTTCAAAGGCAAATTAGTTATAATGTGCAAACCAACAACTCGCGCCGGGTAACAAATTAAATAGTAACAAGAAAAAAATAATTCGGCAAATATATCGAACAAGACAAGTGGTTCAAGTTGTAAGTTAAGACAGATGAGATGGATGAGAGAAACAATTAGTACTCATGGATTAGCTAAAGATGATGTTACGGTTGTTCCAGGTTGGGTGGACAAGCCTTTAGACTCTTGAACCTCCCTCCATATGCAATCCAGGTCTATTTCAGTAGGGGTCATATTCGGGTATTCTGTAACTGGGTCTTTGATTATGTAATTGGGGCAAGGTTGTTTTTTTCTGAGGCACGTTTGATACCACATATGTCTTGCCCTATCTGCAAGAGACCCATGAGGCTGGCCTACTCTTTCGCGATATTTCTTTTTCTGTGGCTTTTTACCATCCTTCATCTTGTTCTTCTCATCATCTTCTTTGATAACTTCTTCTTCATCATCCTTCTTCTTCTTCTTCTCATCATCATCTTTGACAACATCGTCTCCTTCGTCAAATTTCATTTTACGCTCATCGTCAACATCCTTCATTTCTGAACCTTCAGACATCATCTTAGAACGATATATTGATCCTTAATTTTACCGTTAGGGTTTCGGTTTTGGTTTTTAGTTATTCACAAATGGCTTTTTGATAAAATGCAAAAATAGTCCTTGCATGGTTTGGCTGGTGACTTTTTAATAAATAATACTTGTTCTTTTTATAACGTTAAATAACTAACATGGGGTATTCTTTCGTTAAATTTATAAGCTTACTACACTTAATTCCATAGAAAGTAGCCCCCGTTCATTATATACAGAATAACAATTTCTATTTTTGAATAATTAATCAAACATTCAAGCAAAGTTAATACAGTAAACTTGATCAGATTTTGAATTTTTATATTTATAAGTTGACAACTAAATTAGAACAACAAGAAAAAGAGATGAACAATTTACTTGAGATAGAGGGAGTTTGAAAGTTTGCTATTTAGGGCCCGTTTGGTTCGGTACTTTTGGATTCAAGGAATCCTTTCAAACCCAATAATCATTGTTTGGTACAAATTAGTAATGGATTTATGTGGGCCATGGTAGTAAAAAGTGATTCCACCCTAATATGGTGTCTTTTGGCCAATTCTTACCCAAAATGGGTCCCATTTTTATTTACTCTCTCACAACATTTTCAATAAATTAATAAAAAATTATCACTACCATTAATTTTTTATAATGTTTTATTAACTAACTTATAAAATATTATTTTTTTACTTACATATTATATTTTTTTCTCTCTCCAAATCCAAATCTTAAACCAAATCCAAATCCGAATCCGAAACCGAATCCTAAACCTCCAAGAAACCAAACGGGCCCTATTTGTTACGTATGTAATGCAGCCAAGTCAAGTTTAACACATTTTTTGACATAGCAAAGTTGACCGGCTAATTGTTGGCGCCACCTGGCAAATCTTGGTAAGCAAGAAGAGACGACTTAGAGCGCTAGGTACCATAACGGCCCACCCACGTTATGCCCACGTGGCTGTGCATTGGGTGGCGTTATGGTACCGGCCCCCAAAAACTTTCATCGTCGTTTGGTTCCAAGTTGGTGTGGCAATGTGGAGAAGGAAGAAGATGCAAACTTAGCCCCCCCCCCCCAC
>LBNU01017398.1:28290-75572 GCA_014162995.1 Artemisia annua
AAATTGCGAGTATGGAAATACTTTGCGAGTAAGGAGCAGAAGTTTGCGAGTATGGTTGCGAGTAAGCCTTTGGGTCTTGCGAGTATGCTTTAGATCTTTGCGAGTATGAGCTGCGAGTAGTGAATATTTATTGCGAGTATGAGCTGCGAGTAGTGAATAGGTTTTGCGAGTATGGCTGCTAGGAATTAGCGAGTATGAATCCTATGTTTAGCGAGTATGGGGCTACACTTTGCGAGTATGAGCAAAAAAAAAAGTTTTTTGACGGGAAAATTTGAGTAAAATTTATTTTCTACGGGAGCTTAAACGTTCAATTTTTACGCGAGATTCAAAATTTGGTATAACGTTGAAAATTTCGACCAAAAATTCAAATTTTTTGGCCAAAATTCAAATTTTTCGGTAAAATTTGGCGTAAAAATTTTTCAACTCAAATTTTTCGTGCAACCTTAGACTCGCATTTCATAGTGATTTTCAAAGTTTGGGCGAGAAATTTTTCAACTTCAATTTTTGGAGGGAAATTTGGAAATCACTAAAATAAACCCTAATATCACCACACCCAATACTTGATATTATTGGTACACCGTATACAAAAACATGATTCATGAACTTGTTTCATTACATGAATACCAATATATCACCTCACCCACTTCATGATATTATTGGTAGACCTTATATAGAACATGATTCAATTCATTTGTTTCATTACATAAATACCCATATATCACACCTCAAGAATCAAATACAATGACGATGGCTAATATCAGAAGTTTGTGACTGATGAGTGTGTAAATACTCATCATTTTTCTATCACCTGAACTGAATAAAACAAAAGTTTGTTAAATGTGACTTTAAAAAAATGTTATTTTATATTTTAATTTGATAATTGAAAATAATTTGTTTAAATAAATGGAAAGAACAAATGTGGGTCTCAAAAGGTGGTGTTATGAAAAGAGATGATTTTGAGGTGTTGTGTGAAAATGTTAAAGCCGAGTTGACGATAATGTAACTGTATTTTTTGGTGTTAAGGTGATTTTCCTCTTTATATGGGTCTCATTGGGTGTCACATCATTTTAAGACTCACACTTCAAAATAGCCTCTCACTCAAATCAAATTTCAACAAGCTATTTGGGTCCACCCACCCCAATTTGATTTTCTTTTCAACAAACCCAATGGATAGTTTTAAAAAGTTCTTTGTCTTTTTCTTCGTCATTTTCCCTACGAGATGTAAAACGGTTAGGGTGTGTGGTATGGTGGCGAGCTGGTGGCAACAAACGGCGAGAGGCCACGTAGGAAACGGCGAGAGAGCTCGTCACAACACTCAATGCCCTTATTACTAAGCCTTAAATCAATTTATTTTAGTTGGTAAAAAAAAAGTACTTGTTTTAACTGTCAATCTATTTTTACTAAAAAATAATAAGGAGCTAGAATTCGGGTTTGTAAGTTTGGAGATGGTTTTCACTGGGTACATGTTTGGAGAAAAAAGGTTCAATACAACACAAATATTTGAAAGATATAATAAATGAATTCTGATTTTTTTTTCATCAAAGAAAAATAACTTTCATCTTTTTAAAAGATTATATATTTCACAAACCATTAATTATTACGCGAAAAGAATTATATCATCGCGACGAGAATTAAATCATCTTTTTATAGAGAGACATTTCTATATACTTTCGACGAATTTTTTTCGACTTCTTTTGTGAGTATTGAAATTCAGGCCTGCAAAAATCACATGTGATTTGTGAAATTGCACATGATTTCTAAAATAACAATCACGTGCGATATTTTCATACACAAATTTTAACACTAAACAAAACTCGTAAAAAAGTTGTTCGTGAAAACAATATCAAAGTGCCCGTCTACTGAAAGAAAAAAAAAAATCTCGTCGTTATGTTGTATTTTTGTCACTTAACGGTTTACCGTTTGCAATTTTACTTTAAAAAAATAAAAAATAAAAATTCAAAGTGTATTTTTTTTTATTTTGATAAAAAATAAATAATAAGTAGGTCCAAATAAGTGGCTATAATTTTGTGCTACAAATGGTGGTTTCTGAATCTTTTTGTGGGTTCTTGAATCCTTTTTGCAGGTCTCTGAGTCATTTATTGTGTATTTTATTGTGAAGAATTACAGTCAATTGGTTACAAAAATTATAACAAATATGAATAGTGAATAGGACAAGAGGATACAAACAAATAATTTTGCTTTTTTATTTTTTTTACTTTTAGCATTTACTTTTTTAATTTCTGCTTTGTACATTTTTTAGTTTGTTTGGTACATATGATGGAAAAAGTTTAAGTCAAAATCAACTCTTTCTCAAACCTTGGCCCCGTTTGGTTCGTGAAATATTTTTGACAGAAATAGAATTTGTCTATAGAATTGAAATGTGAAGGAGTTGAAATGTTAAAGAATTGAAATATTAAGGATTTGGACCGAAGGAATCTGAATTTGCAAAAACTAACGCGTGTTTGGGTAGAAGAAAATGAAATAGAAAAAAACAAATTATATTAAAATAGTTTAAAATTTTATTTTAATTAAAATTAATAATAATAATAATAATAATAATAATAATAATAATAATAATAATAATAATAATAATAATAATAATAATAATAATAATAACAATAATAATATTAAAAATAATATTAAAAATAACAATAATAATAATAACTTATTTTTGTTGATAAAAAATATGAATTTCATGGAATTGTAAACATTCCATACATTTTGCATTGGAATGTTAAATTATATAGAAATAGGATTTTGAAGGATTTCATTCCATTCTATTTGCTAACCAAACACGTAAAGAAATGAAATTTAGATTCTGAATTCATGAATATGCCAACTAAACACGTTATGGAATGGAACAAAATTTCAATTCCATCAGAATTCTGAAGATTCCACGAACCAAACGGGACCTAAGCTAATTGATTAGTACTTCAAAACACAACATCATCAAACATAGGACTAGAGGATATAAATAAATGATTTTTTATTTTTATTTTTATTTTTTTTTTACTTTTAGCATTTACTTGTTTAAGTTATGCTTTGTACATTTTTTAGTTTGTTTGGTACATATGATGGAATAAGTTTAAGTCAAAATCAACTCTTTCTCAAACCTTGGCCCGTTTGGTTCGCGGAATATTTTTGATCGAATTGAAATATGTCTATAGAATTGGAATGTGAAGGAATTTGAATGTTAAACAATTGGAATATTAAAGAATTGGAATGTTAAGGATTTGGACTGAAGGAATCAGGATTTGCAAAAACTAACACGTGTTTGGTTAGAAGAAAATGAAATAGGAAAAAGCAAATTATATTAAAATATTTAAAATTTTAGTTTAATTAATAATAATAATAATAATAATAATAATAATAATAATAATAATAATAATAATAATAATAATAATTGATTTTTGATTATAAAATTATGAATTCCATGGATTGTAAACATTCCTTACATTTTGCAACGGAATGTTAAATTTCCTATAAATAAAATTTTGAAGGATTTCATTCTATTCCATTTGCTAACCAAACACGTAAAGGAATGGAATCCAGATTCTGAATTCGTTGAATATGCCAACTAAACACGTTATGAAATGAAATCAAATTCAAATTCTATCAGAATCCTGAAGATTCCACGCACCATACAGGATCTAAGCTAATTGATTAGTACTTCAAAACACAACATCATCCAAACATGCCAACGTGTTTTACATTTCATCAATCGATCATTTGTATGTACGAATCCGACCATTAGATTATAAAAAATATCAACTTACATAAAATCTAAATCTAGATTGATTGGTCAACTAGAGGCCTATTATTAGAACAGGTGCTCATTGCTCGCGCCAGGTCCTTGAGAGAGGGTCCGGTTGGCATCCTTAGGATGCATGGGACCAGGATGATCCCACCATTCTTTTGAAGATTAAAGTCCATAAACAAATTTTATGTGTCAAACTTGTGCGTTAGTGATACAATTCCGTGCTATAGTCATAAACAAGGTTTCAAAATCGCGAGTTAGTAATCGGTCGGTCGACCCTCTTGTAGCTTGTAATTGGTTTAACGGTGATTAATTAGTGATTAGTCGGGTTGACATTTTTCGGCGAATTTTAGGTATTTCTCGCGAGATTTTTCCAAAAAAAAAAAAANAGTCTCCACTGCCAATCACCGAAACCAGGTCCAGAAGCAATTACAATACGCTCCAAAAAAGAACGAAGTGCCATAATAAATTTACATAAAAGTCGGATGAGAGTCTATACACAAGTTGTGCTCCCACTCCTTTCTAAATACAAAAGTTTACTACGTCTACAAATAATAATAATAATAATAATAATAATAATAATAATAATAATAATAATAATAATAATAATAATAATAATAATAATAATAATAATAATTGATTTTTGATGATAAAATTATAAATTCCATGGATTGTAAACATTCCTTACATTTTGCAATGGAATGTTAAATTCCATATAAATAGGATTTTGAAGGATTTCATTCTATTCCATTTGCTAACTAAACATGTAAAGGAATGGAATTCAGATTCTGAATTCGTTGAATATACCAACTAAAGACGTTATGAAATGGAATCAAATTCAAATTCTATCAGAATCATAAAGATTCCGCGCACCATACAGGACCTAAGCTAATTGATTAGTAATTCAAAACACAATATCATCCAACATAAATGTAGCCGTTACTTTTCATTCTAACTAAAATAGTTCATCTAAACATGCCAACCTGTTTTACATTTCATCAATCGATCATTTGTACGTACGAATCCGACCATTAGATTATAAAAAATATCAACTTACACAAAATCTAAATCTATATTGACTGGTTAACAAGGGGCCTATTATTGGAACATGTGCTCATTGCTCGGGCCGGGTCCTTGAGGAAGGGTCCGGTTGGCATCCTTAGGATGCATGAGACTAGGATGATCCCACCATTCTTTTGAAGAATAAAGTCCATAAACAAATTTTATGTACCAAACTTGTGTGATAGTGATACAATTCCGTGCTATAGTCATAAACAAGGTTTCAAAATCGCAAGTTAGTAATCGGTCGGTCGACCCTCTTGTAGCTTGTAATTGGTTTAACAGTGATTAATTAGTGATTAGTCGGATTGACATTTTTCGGCGAATTTTAAGTATTTCTCGCGAGATTTTTCAAAAAAAAAAAAAAAATAATTATAAAAAAATGTAATAGATATAAACAACAACTAAAAGCGATTAAACATGTTTTTGGCGTGTTTTAAGTATTTCGGGAGAGATTTGCATGTTTAAGGCAAGTTTGACCGTCGTTGACCCATTTTTTGAGCGATTTGCACAAATCAAAAAGGTTGCTGGCCGATTAGCGTTTAAATGATAATTAATCGACATTGTAGAATTTTTTTTCCAACACTGAACAAGTCAAAATTCACCTCACTAAACATCAATACCAAAATATAACATATATGAAATTATGGTATCTAAGTCGGGTATATATGAAATTGCTATTTAGAGAGCGTTTGGTTAGTTAAGAGGAATCATTATGAGTTTGTAAACCCATCATGCTTGATGGGTATGAGATTTGCCTGTTTGTATGAGTTTCATACCCATATCTCTAAAATAAAATCCACCAACCAAACAATTTATTAAGAATGCATTCCTTCATTCTTATTCCCATCAATCAAACACAACCTTAGTTTACCAAAAGATAAGAAAAAAGAAAGAAGAAAACAACTTTTAACTTTTAAGTCATAGCACATGACTTCGTAACATGCAACAAAGACCAAATTGAATATTAAAAGAAAATTGACTAAAAAATACTTACATCATGCTCTAACCACTTCCCTTTATTTTTCTGCTTCACATGTCTTTAACTCACTGTCACTGTCAATGTCCCTTTAACTCTTTATGTTCTTTAACTTAAAAATTCAATCCATTTTTTCATGTTTTTTCAATGGAAAAACAAAGAAGTTTTTCAATCAAAAAAACAAAATTCTACATCTTTTCATTAACAATTTCAATCTCAATCATTTTTTTAATATTTTTTTCCATATGGGTTTACAAATCTGACCCATTTATCATCAATCAAGAAACCCATGTTCACTTATCTCAGATTGGTTCATTTTCAAATCTGACTCAGACCCATTTCACTAAACCCTTAAATATTGATGGGTTTGAAAAAAAATTGAATCTTGATGATACCCATGAAAGTTTAAGTGTGAATAGTACTAAGGATTTTAATAGGTATGAAAAAAAACAAAATTTTGATGATACCCATGAAGTTTTTGGTGTAAATAGTACTAAAGATTTTGATGGGTCTGAAAAAAAATCCAATCTTGGTGTAAATAGTACTAAAAGTTTGGATTTTGGTGGTGATTTTGTGCAAAAATTTGGTGTAAATGGTAATAGTAGAGTTAAGGATTATGTGAATGTATCTATTAATGGAGTGGGTATGGAAGGGGCACACACAGTTGAAGGTGAAAGTGTGTGTGATGTGACAAATGGAAAATGGATGTATGATGAGGGTTATAAATTGTATTCTAGTAGCTCATGTTCATTTATAGATGAAGGTTTTAATTGTGAGGGTAATGGTAGATTGGATAAAGGTTATATGAATTGGAGGTGGAAGCCTCATGATTGCGATATTCCAAGGTGCATTTTTTATTTTTATTTTTTGTTTAAAGTTTAGTACTTTTTGGTTGAAAATGATTATGCTTGGTTATGATGTTTCGCTTTCTGGTTTTAAAGTTGTATTGATTATTGTATGTCCAAGTCTTAATATTTAGGGGTTGAAAATATAGTTCAGGAGTAGCCTAGTCTGATTCTGATTGTATGATTAGTGGGTGTCTCATTTTAGATGTAAATCGTGAAATAATGGTGTAAATAACTTGTTATACACTGCTTATTTAAGTATGACGACTTCATTTTAGCCTAGTTTTGTTAAAGTCGATTATCTGATCGTTTCATATTGCATAGTCATTTCCAAACACAGATGGCAAACACCCTCCAAATGGGAATGCATTTTCATTTGTGCTAATGAAAAGAGCTTGTAAAGTATGGTTGTGATTTTGAATAGGTTGGGTTGTATATGCAGGTTCAATGCAACAAATATGCTGGAACTGATACGAGGCAAAAGGCTAGTGTTTGTAGGTGATTCGATTAATAGGAATCAATGGGAATCCATGCTATGTTTGTTAATGAGTGCCGTTAAAGATCCAAGGAGGGTATACGAGACACATGGCCGGCGTATCACCAAAGAAAAGGGAAACTATTGTTTCAAATTTCTGGTAATCATTTGATTATTTTACTACCATTTGTGTCAATGTTACCGACTTAATCATGTGATTTTGATCTGTGGTTTTGAATGATTTTTGTATGTCAGGATTATAAGTGCACGGTTGAATACTACGTGTCCCATTTCTTGGTTCATGAGGGCAAGGCAAGAGTTGGCAGAAAACGTATGCAGACGTTACGTATTGATACTGTCGATAGGGGTTCATCAAGATGGAGAGGAGCTGATGTTCTGATATTTAACACCGCTCATTGGTGGAACCATTACAAAACTAAATCCGGGTGAGTTCACGATATCCTAAACCTCATAATAGCCTATTGTTTCACGTAAATGCAAGTATTTATGCACACTGAAGCACTTTTGGCATATAACATGTATAAATGACAGTCTTAAAAATAGAATTAAACACAGAACTCAAATCATGCTATAATATATAGATGTTTTGTTGCTACATACGTTAAAGAAAGATTTATAAAACAAACTGAAGTTTACTCAACAACACCGAACTTTAATTCACAGCTTTCGTGAAACGCAAACATCAAAATAGTAAGTTCATTAATGCTTTTATCCAAAATCAAGTATATGATGATGTTTAAATATGGTCTTCAGTGGAAACCATGTACAACATCCTTCACACATATATCTGAAATACATTCTTTTCCGAAAGGTGTACACTCTTCGTTGAGTAACTATCTATATGTCGTTTCGACTTCTCTATCTAGAGTCTTCGACCTTTGCTTCTATTTAAGCTAATTTTTCACAAAATTCTGTCCTTCGTGTCGAATCTGCATTTTTATGGCATGTATTCCAGCTTTTACTAATCACACATAAGATTAACCTTGATCAAGTTTCTGAGTTGAGGAATCCACTTGCGTAGTAATCATTCCAACCCCTATATAGGTGTGAAGTGTACATTCCATCTTTCCCTTGTTCAACAAATTAACTAGCACCTTAAACACGATTCTTTTGTGATTCATTCGTAGATTCTGTCACTCAAATTGTCTCAGCACACAATGAACCCAAAAGTAATTTCCCTTATTACTATACTTTTTCTAATATGGTTTCCAAATCTGAACGTTGTAGTTTTGGGTGCTGCAACTCTATCTTCACAGACGATTTCGTCCCTGGAATCAAACTCCTGAATCTTTGTGGCGCTGGTGGCTCCATCATACTCGACCGACCCTATATCGTTGTTACTTTACTTTTTGCGGTTTTGATCTAGGATGGCATATGTTTCTTCACCACATGAAATGTATCATGTATACCCTCTAGGCCTCTAGTTCATTTGGTTACTCTAAGCGGCTCTCTACTTAGTAAAAGCTTAAACTTGTCTCTTTAATTCCAAATAAATGTTAAATGCATTTATACCACACTGGATTTCCTATAACCTTTGTTTCAGCATAAACTTTAATCTGTAAGCAGTTTGATGTCATTTTGAAACATGCTTTTTACACCATATAACATGTTTCGATGGCTCTTACATTCATTTCTCACTCAAATAATTCTCTTGGTTTTTTTCTCTTAAAACCGGACATATACATGCACAAATCTTGAACATTCATGGTAATGCATATGAAATGTTTGCTTCATCTTCAGAACACTGTTTTTTTAATGAGCTTAATTTCAAGCTTATTTTTTTGTAAAACCTTCCAATTGGCTTTCTGAGCAAAATAGCTTGACTTTCGTTGAAAGTCAAAACCTTTTGTGTTTTACTCTTGATCCCCTGATTGAAACATATCTAACACATTCCTTATACTCCCGAAACTCATTCATACCATGATTTTTGCCCATTTTTATGTCAAACTGTTTGTAGTTCTTGTTGACTTGTTGTAAGTTTAGGAATGTGACACTTGTGATGGATTCAGAATTTTTTTTATGTAACATTTGAACACTCCCATCTATTTTTGCCTCCAAATTGTCATATATCCGGGGGTTTGACAGGATTTTAACATGTCACCTTATTTTTAATATTGTTTTTCTTTACTAGACTTTTCAAATACCTTGTATAACATTTACCTTCAATATTCAGGAAAATAGATGCTCTTAGATATGGATTATTACTATAAGAGATCAAAATCATTATAGAACATCTCATATTATAAGTATTTGATTCCATCCAACAGATTATGTTTCGAGTCCTTGAAACCCTTCATATTCTATACTAATCTATTGTTAACCATCATAACCTTTTCTATTGTTGCTGCATTACTGTATTTACATGAAATGATGACGATCATGTAGTTGGATCAAAATCTGTCTGATATACAAAAGTCAAGTTGTTCGTAAACTGCAAGTCGAGAAATAAAATCCAGTCAGGTGCATATGCACTAGTAGGGGTGTCAGTAGGGTCGGGTTGACCCGAACCCGATAAGGCTTATCGGGTCGGGTTAAATCGGGTCAAAAAATCTTGTCGGGTTGTTTTGACCCGAACCCGATAACCCGATAGTGTTATCGGGTCGGGTTCGGGTTAAATAAATTTTGCTATCGGGTTATCGGGTCAACCCGATAAGACCCGACAATCACTTATTGATTTTTTAGTTATTACTTTTTAGAAGCCCAGTGTCCGCAGAGTATCAATTTTCTATGCATGAAACCTTACCCGTTCCATTATATAGAACCTTTGTGTGTATGTCAAATTGTCAAGACACTTTGCTGTCACATAATTTTGCTAGTTAATGTTTTTAATTGTTTGTCCTTCTTATATGCATCTCAGTATGAGTTAATAAGTTCTCAACATCAGTAGTGTTACAATAATATCCATCATTAGTAGTAAGTATTATAACTTACAGCAAGTATTTTGTTTCTTTGGTTCAAAATGACACAAGTATTTAAATGAAATGTATGTTACAGTCGGTTATGTTTGGTACAAAATGAGAAAGTATCAAAATGACACAATCATTTTAATGAAATGTATGTTACAGTCGGTTATGTTTGGTACAAAATGAGAAAGTATCAAAATGACACAATCATTTTAATGAAATGTATGTTAGAGTTGCGTATATTCAATTTTCTTTTTTAAACTTAATATACTCTGTATTCAATTTGGGTTTTGCGTATTGTTAATCATTTTTTAGCTATCAAGAATTAAATGTCAACGACGAGTGTTTAAGCTCAAATATATTTTTTCTTCAAATTTTATAAGCTAACTCGATTAACCCGAATCACCCGACCCGACAACACCCGACCCGATATCAACCTGAACCCGATAACCCGACTCCTTATCGGGTCGGGTTGCGGGTTAGTTTTTTTCAAACCAAAACCCGACTCACCCGACCCGACAAGACCCAATAACCCGATAACCCGACCTGATAACACCCCTATCGCAGCACTAGTGACCATTTAACATTGATGCAGTTCAGTTCCGTTGCTAAATAAGAGTTTCTTTTTATAGACGTGAAACAAAGGGGATTGTTTTCTTTGCCTTATTCTTCTTCTTCTTTCTTTAACGAGCTCTGTATTATCCTCATTCTTTTTGGATTTCAACTAGGAACTAATTTTAGGCTAGTATGTATGTATGCCGCCTTTACTTTTCCTAGTAGAGGTGGCAAAGTGGGTGGGTCAGGCTAATTGGGACACGGGTCAAAAAGGAATTGGTCAATATGGTTAACTTTTCTAGTGCATATCAATTTGGGTCATTTTTTAGTCGACCCGCAAATAATTTTTCATCTGTTTTTTGTACATCAGTATAATAAAATATGATCAGAAAGGCTTTATTATTACAATTATAAATTAACAGTAAATTAATACTTATCCCCTGTGTTAGTAGCTTGGTATCATTTCACATCTCATACCGTGCAAATATCAATAACTTTACCTCTAAATTTGCAGGGTGAATTACTATCAGGAAGCAAATAACGTTCTGCCTCATCTTGATTCATCAACAGCTTTCACAAAATCAATGACAACATGGGCATCATGGGTCGACAAGAACATTAACCCAAGAAGAACACAAGTTATATTTAGAAGTTCTGCGCCTTCTCATTTCAAAGGAGGTGAATGGAATGACGGTGGTCATTGTAAAGAAGCCACTCAACCCCTCAACCAAACTAGAACCACCAACAATAGTCCAGAAAAAAATCTCATTCTCCAACGCATCATAAAACAAATGAAAACACCAGTNTTTGTAAACTGCAAGTCGAGAAGTAAAATCCAGTCAGGTGCATATGCACTAGTGACCATTTAACATTGATGCAGTTCAGTTCCGTTGCTAAATAAGAGTTTCTTTTTATAGACGTGAAACAAAGGGGATTGTTTTCTTTGCCTTATTCTTCTTCTTCTTTCTTTAACGATCTCTGTATTATCCTACTCATTCTTTTTGGATTTCAACTAGGAACTAATTTTAGGCTAGTATGTATGTATGCCGCCTTTACTTTTCCTAGTAGAGGTGGCAAAGTGGGTGGGTCAGGCTAATTGGGACACAGGCCAAAAAGGAATTGGTCAATATGTTTAACTTTTCTAGTGCATATCAATTTGGGTCATTTTTTAGTCGACCCACAAATAATTTTTCATCTGTTTTTGTACATCAGTATAATAAAATATGATCAGAAAGGCTTTATTATTACAATGATAAATTAACAGTAAATTAATACTTATCCCCTGTGTTAGTAGCTTGGTATCATTTCACATCTCATACCGTGCAAATATCAATAACTTTACCTCTAAATTTGCAGGGTGAATTACTATCAGGAAGCAAATAACGTTCTGCCTCATCTTGATTCATCAACAGCTTTCACAAAATCAATGACAACATGGGCATCCTGGGTCGACAAGAACATTAACCCAAGAAGAACACAAGTTATATTTAGAAGTTCTGCGCCTTCTCATTTCAAAGGAGGTGAATGGAATGACGGTGGTCATTGTAAAGAAGCCACTCAACCCCTCAACCAAACTAGAACCACCAACAATAGTCCAGAAAAAAATCTCATTCTCCAACGCATCATAAAACAAATGAAAACACCAGTCAAGTTATTAAACATAACCACTTTGTCAGATTACAGAATCGATGGTCACCCATCGATTTACGGAAGAAGAAAAGGTAGCCCTTTAAAAGGTGAAGATTGCAGCCATTGGTGCTTGCCAGGGGTTCCAGATGTTTGGAATCAAATTTTGTATGTTCATCTTCAGTCTAACATTAAAAACAGGTACATTCAGTAAATCATGCAACACATTCGTATTCTCAAAATGTATAGTTCATCAAAAGAAGAAAAGAAGTGTTTTTTTTTTTTTTTTTTTTTTTTTTTTTTTTTNACAAAAGATTGAGAAATGTTCTCATTTTGTTAAAAGCAATAAAAATAAAAAAAAAAAAAAAAAGTTACAAAATATTTATTAAACCTATATTTTACAACTGTTTTTAATAATAAAAAATATCTTTGATGAAGTGTTACTTATTAGTTATCTTTTATAAGTATTATTTTTTATATAAAATATTATTATAAATATTTATAAGTTATGAAATGATAGCGTAATAATACTAATACACATACCTTTTTTTAGTTATCACATGTAACATATTTTTGACACAAAATTGTCAAAAGTGAAACTATTAGCAGACGTAGTCGATTCAATTAATCAATAAATGCAATGCATACAAGGCAAAAGTTCAATATAGATCCCATTTTATCATATATCAAACGAACAAATCCTGGCTATTTATTTTTTTATCAAAAAATAAATAAACTTTCACCATTTTTAAAAAAATTAAATATTTTGCAAACCGTTAATCGTTACGCGAAAAAAATTATACCATCGCGACGAGAATTAAATTATCTTTGTATAGACATGCACTTCTATATACTTTTAAATATTTTTTTTCAAAATTTTCACCTAAAAAAGTCACATGTGATTTTTAAAATGAATCACATGTGAATTTTCTCGTCGGAAATTTGAAAAAAAAAAATTGTTGAAATTATATAGAAGTGCATATCCATAGAAAGATAATTTATTTCTCGTTACGATGGTGCATTTTTCATAGCTTGAAGATTTACCGTTTGCAAGTATTTTGTATTTAAAAAAAATTGAAAATAGTTTTTTTTTTTTTATTTATTTTGATGAAAAATGAATGGCTAAGATTAGTTAATTGGATTTATGACAAATATGAGATATATATTGATCTCAACTCATGTATACATAAAAACACATGCACATATAGTCACTCTTTAAGAAAAACAAAAATTCTTGATACTCAACAATTCGACAAGTAAAATTTAGATGAACAAATACTATATCAACCAAACACAAATTCTACAAATAGCAAAAAGAAGACATACATTAATCCAATCAACAAACATATGATTATATATCTATTTAAAATAATTAAAATCAAATAGATATATACTTATCAACAAAACACAAATTCTAGAAATATAAAAAAAGACACATATTAGTTCAATCAACATTATTTATGATTATATATATGTTTAGAAAAATTAAAAGCTAATAGACATATACTTATTAAGATAGAGTCAAGTTGTCAATTTTAGTTTTCAATTTTGTTCATATCAATAAACTAAAATTCGAAAGAGGAAAAAGTGCACACTTATTTTGTGTTATATCAACAAACATCTATACTACTTATAATGGAGAAACGACTCTCTCTCCAAAAATTTCAGATGTACAAAAAATGATACATGCTTTATAACACTCTAAAGCAAGCAATTTTCATAATTACAACACCAAAGCATTGTGTACAACAAAAACTAGCATGAATCGAAATTCAGACCACTTTCCTTAGAATTCTACATTAATAGCATTAAAAGCACCCCTACACCCAATATTACAATCATTTAAACATAATGTACAATCAAATCAGCACTTAAAAATAAAGTATCAACTCAGTTAAAAACATTAATTGGGAAAACTTTTGCTTCCATAACACATATCGGAATTCATCCCCTTCAGATTCAACAAACCACAAAAAACCCATCCTCCCCAAGATATTAAACCTTTTTTACGTACATAAACACAAAAAACATATACATTTGATAAAATATACATTACAAATCACAATTAATCTGCCAATAGTTACGCATAATTCGTATAATCGAAATTTGATACGTGTAGATATAGAATCAAGTGTTGATCCAAGTTATAAACAAATATGTAAATATGTTAGTTCAATCAAAATTGGTAGACTTTAATATGGATTAATTTTACAAGTAATACATATAAAAACAAAAGTGGATGGACAAATAGATATCGATGTGCATTCATAGAAAAACTCAAATATGTATGTAATCGATAAAAAAAAGATGGTTAACATACTCTAGAATCGGAAGAAATTTTGGTGTTAGAACCGGATGAACTTGTGATGTTAGAAATCATGGTTGACAGTGATGATGTAAGCACGCAGAGACAATTTATATATGTGTGTTAGCTTATGAAAAGTATGTGTTTTCTGAAAAAGAATGTTGAGTTATTTGTAGGTTTGAACAATGAGAATATTTTATTGCTTTAGTCAAATGGGTCCACTAGTTACTAGTAGGGCCCGCAAAACATGCTTTTGTTATGAGTAGCATTATATTTTCTAATATTATCATTAAATATATTTCTACTGTCACATGTCATGAATTCATATAATGAATAAATTGATCAACTTATGAAACTTTTTATTATATAATAACCATTATTTATGACTTTTTTGACCGATTAATCCGTAAGGTTTCAACCTAGTGTGTCATAAAGACTTAAACTGTGTAAAGTTATCTCTTTTCATGAATTGAGCTTGATTGTGTAACATCTTTACTGACTAATCACTAGTATTTTGCTACTAGGCTATCAATGAGTGGTTATTAACTTATGACACTTAACACTATATATATGATCTCTCTATATTCAAATTGTCAATTCGCACATTTGTTAGGATCCTATGAGTAGGAAGATAAGTAAGAAGAAAGAGTAAGAGGATATATTATTTCCCAACTAGTAGGGTACCCGCGCGTTGCGGCGGCGGTTACCCTAAAATAAATATTATCGGCACCAAATATGTAGTAGCATGTCCGCATGTCCGTCACGTACAAATTATCAGTATATCAAATGGTTAACGATATTTTATAAAGTGCAACAATTGAATAGCATACATTTATTGATGAGACTACACCATATTGAAAATCCTATACACATTTATATTTTACTCTTCACGAAGAATTTCTCGATACGTGTGGAAGCAAACGAATTCAATCTGGAATTTTGTGGATACGTACTTGTATATTGTGCTTTACATTTTGTATTAATTGGTAATGGGGTGTATTAATTGTATCTATGTAAGAAATAGTATTCGCTTAAAATCAATTGTGCTTTAGATAGTTGTACATTTGTTTTATAATTAGTATTTACTTAAATTCTAATTTAGAAAATCAATTGTGCTTTACATAGTTGTACATTATGTTTTATAAGTAGTGTTTACTTAAATTATAATTTAGAAAATCTTAAACTCATAAATAGGAGAGAGGGTTATCTCTCCATTATAAGTAGTGCTAGCTGGGTACCCGCGCGATGCGGCGACGAGTACTCCATAATAAAATTTGCGGTGATGAATATCTCGAATTATGTTTCGGGTTGCTGGATCTCATATTTTTGAAGCTTAATTATATTGTATATTGTGGTTAAAAAGTTGTATTTTTTGTGAAGGGGTGTTTTTGATNCAAAAAATTCAGATGTACAAAAAATGATGCATGCTTTATAACACTCTAAAGCAAGCAATTTTCATAATTAAAACACCAAAGCATTGTGTACAACAAAAACTAGCATGAATCGAAATTCAGACCACTTTCCTTAAAATTCTACATTAATAGCATTAAAAGCACCCCTACACCCAATATTACAATCATTTAAACATAATGTACAATCAAATCAGTACTTAAAAATAAAGTATCAACTCAGTTAAAAACAATAATTGAGAAAACTTTTGCTTCCAAAACACATATCGGAATTCATCTCCTTCAGATTCAACAAACCACAAAAAACCCATCCTCCCCAAGATATTAAACCTTTTTTACGTACATAAACACAAAAAACATATACATTTGATAAAATATATATTACAAATTACAATTAATCTGCCAATAGTTACGCATAATTCGTATAATCGAAACTTGATACGTGTAGATATAGAATCAAGTGTTGATCCAAGTTATAAACAAATATGTAAATATGTTAGTTCAATGAAAATTGGTAGACTTTACTATGGATTAATTTTACAAGTAATACATATAAAAACAAAAGTGGATAGACAAATAGATATCGATGTGCATTCATAGAAAAACTCAAATATGTATGTAATCGATAAAAAAAAGATGGTTAACATACTCTAGAATCGGAAGAAATTTTGGTGTTAGAACCGGATGAACTTGTGATGTTAGAAATCATGGTTGACAGTGATGATGTAAGCACGCAGAGACAATTTATATATGTGTGTTTGTT
Source organism: Artemisia annua (assembly GCA_014162995.1). Lineage (NCBI taxonomy): Eukaryota > Viridiplantae > Streptophyta > Magnoliopsida > Asterales > Asteraceae > Artemisia > Artemisia annua. The sequence goes on from LBNU01017398.1 coordinate 44,988, forward strand.
TATGAAAAGTATGTGTTTTCTGAAAAAGAATGTTGAGTTATTTGTAGGTTTGAACAATGAGAATATTTTATTGCTTTAGTCAAATGGGTCCACTAGTTACTAGTAAGGCCCGCAAAACATGCTTTTGTTATGAGTAGCATTATATTTTCTAATATTATCATTAAATATATTTCTACTGTCACATGTCATGAATTCATATAATGAATAAATTGATCAACTTATGAAACTTTTTATTATATAATAACCATTATTTATGACTTTTTTGACCGATTAATCCGTAAGGTTTCAACCTAGTGTGTCATAAAGACTTAAACTGTGTAAAGTTATCTCTTTTCATGAATTGAGCTTGATTGTGTAACATCTTTAGTGACTAATCACTAGTATTTTGCTACTAGGCTATCAATGAGTGGTTATTAACTTATGACACTTAACACTATATATATGATCTCTCTATATTCAAATTGTCAATTCGCACATTTGTTAGGATCCTATGAGTAGGAAGATAAGTAAGAAGAAAGAGTAAGAGGATATATTATTTCCCAACTAGTAGGGTACCCGCGCGTTGCGGCGGCGGGTACCCTAAAATAAATATTATCGGCACCAAATATGTAGTAGCATGTCCGCATGTCCGTCACATACAAATTATCAGTATATCAAATGGTTAACGATATTTTATAAAGTGCAACAACTGAATAGCATACATTTATTGATGAGACTACACCATATTGAAAATCCTATACACATTTATATTTTACTCTTCACGAAGAATTTCTCGATACGTGTGGAAGCAAAAGAATTCAATCTGGAATTTTGTGGATACGTATTTGTATATTGTGCTTTACATTTTGTATTAATTGGTAATGGGGTGTATTAATTGTATCTATGTAAGAAATAGTATTCGCTTAAAATCAATTGTGCTTTAGATAGTTGTACATTGTTTTATAAGTAGTATTTACTTAAATTCTAATTTAAAAAATCAATTGTGCTTTACATAGTTGTACGTTATGTTTTATAGGTAGTGTTTACTTAAATTATAAATTAGAAAATCTTAAACTCATAAATATGAGTGAGGGTTATCTCTCCATTATAAGTAGTGCTAGCTGGGTACCCGCGCGATGCGGCGACGGGTACTCTGTAATAAAATTTGCGGTGATGAATATCTCGAATTATGTTTCGGGTTGCTGGATCTCATATTTTTGAAGCTTAATTATATATTGTATATTGTGGTTAAAAAGTTGTATTTTTTGTGAATGGGTGTTTTTGATAGTGTATTTTTATTTTATNCACCTGTCCGAAGGGACCCAGTTAGTAGACCGGGGTATTTTCTCAACTAACGGAAGCTTGGCAGTTGGATATATAGTTACTCCCGGAATGTCGGTGCTATCAAGGTCATATGTTAGTTGAGGTTTTAGTACGGCTAGGGGATTGTTCATCCCATAAGAAAGCATATTGCCTAAGCTGTTTTCACGCTTGGAAGAGTACTCCTTGGTTCTCATCACGTCTACCAAACAAGTAACACCTTTTAACTTGCATTTGTCTTTCGCGACTTTTTCCTGTGAAATACGTAATTTAAGGTTACTTCCACATTTGTATGAGCACACTATGAGATACTTTCATGGGATTAAAAGGCTTAAAAAATATGGATTGATCGACTTACGCTAACATGAGTAACTCTGTCTGCTTTGATTTGTCTTTTCAGTTCACGTAGCTTTCTTGTTAATGATGCTAAATGATCCACCTTCTCTTTTCCCTTCAAGTTCTGCTAATGTCAACAAATGAGAAAAATTGTTCATATGACATGTTAACATGCCAAGTGAATAATTATAAAAGAACTTTCTTAATTTACCAAAAAATGCATTAAATGCACATTAAATAAAGTGATAAATTACTATATTTAAACATAAATTTTTCTTAAATGAACTAGAACATACCTTTTATAAACACGTTAATACGTGCCCATTGGGCACACGTTATCAAAACCTAAATAATATATTTTGTTTCATTATATTTTAGTTTATATCACAATAATAACAAAATATAGTTCTCATTTTGTTGATATTTAGCTTATATATGACATGTCTTCTAACACTTGTTTAATATTTTAAAAAATGTAACATACATCGACACTATTGAAATTTATCACTCTTCATGTTATTGTTTGTAGTTTATGTTGTTTCCATTAACATGGAGGTTAAACAAAATACCATCAAAATTGAAATTCAAAATTGAACGTATGAGCATTAATTATTATTTTATTTCATTTAGCATGGAGGTGAAACAAAATACCACAAAATTTAGAATTTAAAGTTGAACCTTTGGGTATTGATATTATTTTATTTCAATAATCATGGAGGTGAAACAAAATACCTTGGAAATTGGAATTTGATATTGAACCTGTGAGCATTAATTTATTTTTTTGGAAAGTATTAACATTAGATTTTAGTTTGAGTATTAATAGCAAACTAATTAATACTTTAGTATTACATAAAATTTGTACTTTATGAAATAAAATTGAAATGTGATAAATCTATAATACTTTATAAAGCATTTAGGACTTACATATAATGAAAGGCTTAAAAAATTAAAATTCAACACTTGCTTATAATGGAACAAATTGTATTACTTTTGCTATTAAATCAATACAAGTAAATCTATACATTTACTATTTAAAGCACAAACACATTAACAAACACACATATATAAAAGAACACAATAAATACACTCCTAATCACTTGTATTCTTCGTTGTAACTTTTTCTCAATCAAAATGAATAAATAATAAAACATTTTAATTCCAAAATAAAAATAATTAAAAAACTCATAAATAAAAAAATACGAATACAAGTAAGAACACGTGTCCAAACAACTCATCTGAACATGTCAACCTACTTATACATTTGGTTAATCGATCATTTATAAAGTTTCGGCCATTAGATTACACAAAAAGTCGACTTACATAAAATGTCCATAAACACATTTTATGTACCTAAATTTATGTGATAGTGATACAACACATGCTAAAAGTCACATTAAAGAAATCAATTATACTTACTTTACCATAAAAAAAGGAGGAAAAAAAACCCTATTTTAAGTCCAAGCATGTGACTTCATGACATACAAATTAGCATTATTAAAGTAGAGGATGAGACATAGTATAACTAAGTAGGATTTGTGTTGGTTTGGGATGAAATTAGCTCGGTTTTGGGTTGATAAATGGGATGACTAAATAAGAGAACAGGGGAAGGGATGATGATATCATTTTTCTTGAACATTTTGACTTGTATAACAACATTTATAATTATTTGTTTTATTTTGTTTAGGTGTTATTGAAGTTTATAGAATATTTTAAAGAATTTGACTAGGAAAAACATCGTATTACAATAAGAGATGTCCACCAGTTTTCATAAACCAAAACCATGGTGAGGTTTTTTAAGATGAGAAATTTGTAAAGGAAATTGTGGATAAATGCTCCTTTACGGCTCCTTTGAAGTACGAGGGTGGGGGGATAAGCGCAAGGGTTTTGATATTCTGGATTCAATCGATAAATAATTGTGTGCTCGAATAGATATGGTGTGGTTGTTGGATTGGCGAAAGCAACATTATACATTGCAAATGGTGATTTTGATTTGAGGAATGTAGTCAAGAAAATTGATGGGGGGAGGACATCAAGACCGGTGTTAAGATGGATGAATCAAGAGATGGATCTAATTATCTAAATGATATTGTGGCAAGTATAAAAGAGGAAAAAAGTTTTATCTTGATACTAATAAGCCTCTTCTTGTTGATGACATTGGTACTGGTACTACTAGTCATGGTGGTGAGACTACAAATCCTAGTAGTAGTATTAGTACTCGTCATGGTGGCCAGGTTTACACACCAATAACCATTCCTCATGATGTAGCAAACACCTTACAGTACCTATTTAAGGTTAGAATGAATTCGAAGATTCGAAATCCAAACTAACCATTCCTCATACGAAGAAACCTCCACAAAACAGCAATCCCACCAAATAGTGATCTTACGACAAACCTCTCCCGCTATAGGTCAGGCAAAGAAAGTATGACTAGTAGATTCCACCTCTTTACCACAATTTGGACAAAAGATGGATTAAATATCCATCTCTCTTCAAGAAATATTAAGCCTAGTAGGTAGATATTCCAACCTTACTTTCCAAGCGTGAACATTGAATGAGTTGCGGGTCAAACGGGTCATATATTAAAAATGCGACCCATTTGACCCATTTTAAATATATGACCCGTTGACCCATAACCCATTTTGTTGATACTAGAATTATACTAGAGGTGACGATTGGGTCATGGGTCACACGAGTCATATATTAAAAATGGGTCAAACGAGTCGCCGTCAAACAGTTTGGGTCGGGTCGACCCGTTAAATTTTCAAACTTTTAAATTTAGAAGCATTTATAATATTTATTAATTTTTGTTTTTTTGTACGAGAGACAAGGTTGGTATGTGTTCTAAACGACCAAAATAAGTTAAATTTATGAATTATTTATATTGTTATTCAAATTAACTTAATTTGTTAAAACAGAATGAAACAAATCTGCAGTAACTCAAAAAAACAACTAGCTTGGGAGTTGTGAATTTTTTTAATTTAAATTAAGAGTAAATTACACCGACGGTCCCTGAACTCCACTTCGTTGCCACATTTGTTCCCCCGTTTAGATTTTGTGGCTTACGTCGTCCTCATTTTGGGGAACGGTTACCCGTTTGGTCCCTCGAGCCTCGTTATAGATAACACTGGTTAAATATCTCGTTAAGTGCCTTGTGAAGTTACTAAAATACCCCTTCTTTTTCTCTTATTTTACAAACACATATAACAAACAAACACAATTAAAAAAATATATAACAAAAAACAAAAAAAAATTAATGTATTTGATATAAATAAAAGTAATAATGTGCTCGTTTTGTCTATTAATAATGGTTTTTAGACTTTTGACTTTAGATTCAGCTATCTTGAATTCGGATAATTTTGTTAAAATTGTGAAAATATTTCATAAATGAAACATGAGTTCAATCATGTAACCTAAAACGTACTGGATCGGACCGCTATGGTTACAATTTCCTTATCTGGTCTTTGTTTTTTTCTTGCAGCTCAAAGAAAAGTGTGAGAGACATCCCTCAATGAAACAAGTTCAAGATCTCATCAGATTCTTAGGCTAGTATGATAATGATACCATTTTCATATATATCATAGCTATGCACACTGTATGTGTAGTATGTTTGTATTCTGAACTTTAGCCATGATTAATTTTGTTTTTGTAGATCGACGATTGAGAGTTCGGCTTGTGAGTTCACAGGGAAGGATAAGTCGGCTCATATCAGTACTAATGTAACAACAAAAAGGCAACGAATTAGCATGTGAACAAGTACTAGTATATAAGCTAATGCGATGCTCATATCAGTACTAATGTCATAACAGAAGAAAGACAACATTGAGTTATACAAACTGTATACTATGTGGAAACCATACTACCTGACCTAACAATTACGACAGACATCTGGGTCACACTCACGACGAGCAACACGGCATAGGCATTTTTGGCCTCTGCATTGAGACTTAGTACAGTGGCACCCTTATACCGGTTCCTACATATTATGTATATATGTATCAGTGAAAATAAATATATGCGCCATTATAATGTACATTTGCTGATTAAATTATAATGTACATTTGCTGATTAAGTTACATACCCGCAATACTTCTCACAGCAGTTGGAACTCCTTAAGCAAGGGCAGTCCTTTCCGCAACATGACTTGCAGTCACATGGAGTATATTGCTTGTCGGCCTGGTTCTTGTTAGTACTTCCTCTTGGTGTTGGTCGACGTGCAACAGACTTTCCGGAAAGTATTTATCTCTTGGCTTTATTCTTTCGCCATATTGATGATTATGGCTCCTAACACCACAGACACATAGTACAACAAAATGCAATTAAACGACTATCGTCTTTCTAAATAAATAACTATAATGTGCTCATACTATGAATCGATTAACTTGAAGCGAATAATTTCGATAAAACCTCATGATCATTCGTAGACAAGGATGGTTGTTCAGCCTATAAATCATGCAAGTAAAAATACTTTCAATGCAAGCTATACAAAACTCCAGTATAAAAGCGTAATGATCTTGAAAACACAAATGCTTACAGGAGTAATAACAGGTTGTCTAATTATGTGACGACGACAATTAAAAAACTGTCAAGTAAGAAGAGAAATTAGCTCACATTAACCAAATCTAGCAAGAATGAAATGAGAAAACTTGTATGCATACATACCAAACACTGTCGGCAAAAGAGATCAAGAAATGAACCGTCAGGGACATACCAAACACTGTCGGTAAATGCCTCCTGCATGAAAGAAGAAATACAACTCAATTATAGATTTGATTGAAAATTAGTTGGAAGTAGAAGTTTACTATGGAAGAGTTTATTATGTGATTAAAGATACTAGACATATATAGGAACAACTTAATTACATGGATTTCAGATGTAGTTCCACCAATGAACTTTGTCAAGAGTTGAATTATGTCCTCGGTTGGTTCATACTTTTGGCTAATTACGAACCTACAATACTCAAAAGTTGTCATAAAGATAATTCATTTTTTTTAGAACGACAATTTTAACCATCTCACAATGTTTACGGGGTACCATTATGACACAAGCCCTTTGGCAGCAATAATATGTTATTAGACTGAGGCTCATATCAGTACTAATGTAACAACAAAAAGGCAACGAATTAGCATGTGAACAAGTACTAGTATATAAGCTAATGCGATGCTCATATCAGTACTAATGTCATAACAGAAGAAAGACAACATTGAGTTAGACAAACTGTATACTATGTGGAAACCTTACTACCAGACCTAACAATTACGACAGACATCTAGGTCACACTCACGACGAGCAACACGGCATAGGCATTTTTGGCCTCTGCATTGAGACTTAGTACAGTGGCACCCTTATACCGGTTCCTACATATTATGTATATATGTATCAGTGAAAATAAATATATGCGCCATTATAATGTACATTTGCTGATTAAATTATAATGTACATTAAATTATAATGTACATTTGCTGATTAAGTTACATACCCGCAATACTTCTCACAGCAGTTGGAACTCCTTAAGCAAGGGCAGTCCTTTCCGCAACCTGACTTGCAGTCACATGGAGTATATTGCTTGTCGGCCTGGTTCTTGTTAGTACTTCCTCTTGGTGTTGGTCGACATGCAACAGACTTTCCGGAAAGTATTTGTCTCTTGGCTTTATTCTTTCGCCATATTGATGATTATGGCTCCTAACACCACAGACACATAGTACAACAAAATGCAATTAAACGACTATCGTCTTTCTAAATAAATAACTATAATGTGCTCATTCTATGAATCGATTAACTTGAAGCGAATATTTTCGATAAAACCTCATGATCATTCGTAGACAAGGATGGTCGTTCAGCCTATAAATCATGCAAGTAAAAATACATTAAATGCAAGCTATACAAAACTCCAGTATAAAAGCGTAATGATCTAGAAAACACAAATGCTTACAGGAGTAATAACAGGTTGTCTAATTATGTGATGACGACAATTAAAAAAACTGTCAAGTAAGAAGAGAAATTAGCTCACATTAACCTAATCTAGCAAGAATGAAATGAGAAAACTTGTATGCATACATACCAAACACTGTCGGCAAAAGAGATCAAGAAATGAACCGTCAGGGACATACCAAACACTGTCGGTAAATGCCTCCTGCATGAAAGAAGAAATACAACTCAATTATAGATTTGATTGAAAATTAGTTGGAAGTAGAAGTTTACTATGGAAGAGTTTATTATGTGATTAAAGATACTAGACATATATAGGAACAACTTAATTACATGGATTTCGGATGTAGTTCCACCAATGAACTTTGTCAAGAGTTGAATTATGTCCTCGGTTGGTTCATACTTTTGGCTAATTACAAACCTACAAAACTCAAAAGTTGTCATAAAGATAATTCATTTTTTTTAGAACGACAATTTTAACCATCTCACAATGTTTACGGGGTACCATTATGACACAAGCCCTTTGGCAGCAATAATATGTTATTAGACTTATATTAACTATAAAACTTTTAACAAAAGTGTACTAGGAGGTGCTGCCATTGCTTATCTGCTAAAAGTAATTAGTGTAAAAATAAGTAAATAAGCAGTTTCATCCAAACATTCATCCAACAGTCAACTGTTTATCACTTTAAAATAATCAGATAAGCATTTAAGCAATCCCAAATACCCTCTATAACTTTAAGTTTTAACTACTATCACAAGGGCTTTGTCGTCATAATAGCCGGATAGGAAATAAGCACAATGAAACACGAAAATAATCAGTGAGCAACAATTTAAAAAGGAGAAGATGCGTGAACTATCAAAGAATTAATAACACAAATGTTATATATCAGCTTAATAACGCAAGTGAATTTATTTGACCTTATCATTTGTTTTTCTTCCTTGCTGAATTGATGTTTCTGTTCGTCTGGTTGATGCTCAGCCATTAGTTTGTTACTATACCAATATACCATGCACAACCGAATTTCAGAAACTATAGAACTTATTATCAGCAGGTACAATAAGATAATGAATGTCACGTATACTAAAAGGACTAATAATGTGTGAAAAGAGAAAAAGAAGAAACACCTGTCCGAAGGGACCCAGTTAGTAGACCGGGGTATTTTCTCAACTAACGGAAGCTTGGCAGTTGGATATATAGTTACTCCCGGAATGTCGGGGCTATCAAGGTCATATGTTAGTTGAGGTTTTAGTACGGCTAGGGGATTGTTCATCCCATAAGAAAGCATATTGCCTAAGCTGTTTTCACGCTTGGAAGAGTACTCCTTGGTTCTCATCACGTCTACCAAACAAGTAACACCTTTTAACTCGCATTTCTCTTTCGCGACTTTTTCCTGTGAAATATGTAATTTAAGGTTACTTCCACATTTGTATGAGCACACTATGAGATACTTTCATGGGATTAAAAGGCTTAAGAAATATGGATTGATCGACTTAGGCTAACATGAGTAAATATGTCTGCTTTGATTTTTCTTTTCAGTTCACGTAGCTTTCTTGTTAATGATGCTAAATGATCCACCTTCTCTTTTCCCTCCAAGTTCAGCTAATGTCAACAAATGAGAAACATTGTTCATATGACATGTTAACATGCCAAGTGAGTAATTATTTTCTTTTGTTGACATTAACATAACTTGAAGGGAAAAGAAAAGGTGGATCATTTAGCATCATTAATAAGAAAGCTACGTGAACTGAAAAGACAAATCAAAGTAGACAGAGTTACTCATGTTAGCGTAAGTCGAACAATCAATATTTCTTAAGCCTTTTAATCCCATGAAAGTATCTCATAGTGTGCTCATACAAATGTGGAAGTAACCTTATATTCCGTATATCACAGAAAAAAGTCGCGGAAAACAAATGCAAGTTAGAAGGCGCTATTTATTTGGTAGACGTGATGAGAACCAAGGAGTACTCTTCCAAGCGTGAAAGCAGCTCAGGCAATATGCTTTCTTATAGGATGAACAATCCCCTAGCCGTACTAAAATCTCAACTAACATATGACCTTGATAGCCCCGACATTCCAGGAGTAACTATATATCCAACTGCCAAGCTTCCGTTAGTTGAGAAAATACCCCGGTCTACTACTTGGGTCCCTTCGAACAGGTGTTTCTTCTTTTTCTCTTTTCACATATTATTGGTCCTTTTAGTATACGTGACTTTCATTATCTTATTCTACCTGCTGATAATAATTAAGTTCTATAGTTTCTGAAATTCGGTTGTGCATGGTATATTGGTATAGTAACAAACTAATGGCTGAGGATCAACCAGACGAACAGAAACATCAATTCAGCAAGGAAGAAAAACAAATGATAAGGTCAAATAAATTCACTTGCGTTATTAAGCTGATATATAACATTTGTGTTATTAATTCTTTGATAGTTCACACATCGTCTCCTTTTTAAATTGTTGCTCACTGATTATTTTCGTGTTTCATTGTGCTTATTTCCTATCCGGATATTATGACGACAAAGCCCTTGTGATAGTAGTTAAAACTTAAAGTTATAGAGGGTGTCTCGGAATGCTTAAATGCTTATCTGCTTATTTTAAAGTGATAAACAGTTGTGACTGTTGGATATGTTTAGATGAAACTGCTTATTTACTTATTTTTACACTAATTACTTTTAGCAGATAAGCAATGGCAGCACGCAGCACCTCCTAGTACACTTTTGTTAAAAGTTTTATAGTTAATATCAGTCTAATAACATATTATTGCTGCCAAAGGGCTTGTGTCATAATGGTACCCCGTAAACATTGTGAGATGGTTAAAATTGTCGTTCCAAAAAAAAACATATTATTGAATTATCTTTATGACAACTTTTGAGTATTGTAGTTCGTAATTAGCCAAAATTATGAACCAACCGAGGACGTAATTCAACTCTTGACAAAGTTCATCGGTGGAACTACATCCAAAATCCATGTAATTAAGTTGTTCCTATATATGTCTAATATCTTTAATCACACACTAAACTCTTCCATAGTAAACTTCTACTTCTATCTACTTTTCTATCAAATCTATAATTGAGTTGTATTTCTTCTTTCATGCAGGAGGCATTTACCGACAGTGTTTGGTATGTCCCTGACGGTTCATTTCTTTATCTCTTTTGCCGACAGTGTTTGGTATGTATGCATACAAGTTTTCTCATTTCATTCTTGCTAGATTTGTTTAATGTGACCTAATTACTCTTTTAAGGATATATATGCAAAAGTCTTAAAGATACGAATATCAAAGAAGTTTGAAATACTTTTACATAATATTATTATGTTACTATATGTGCATATTTTTACAATACTTTGAGAACCGCTCTCAACTTGTTGAAAGTAAAAATAATGTTACAAAATATTTAAAAACCATATATGTTATTTCTATTTTAATAATAAAAAATTTCTTTTATAAAGTATTAATTATTAATTATCTTTTATAAGTATTATTGTTTATAAAAAAAATATTATTATAAATATTTTATAACTTTTATACAAAATATGTTTTGTTGAAAAGAAAATTAGTATTTGTATAAGTTGTAAAATGATTGTATAATAATACTAAATTACATACCTTTTTTAGTTATCACAATGTAACATATTTTTTACACAAAATTATCAAAAGAGGAATTGTTAACAGATGTCGCCAATTGTAAAAGCACGTGCCCATATAGTCACATTCATTAAAAAAAACAAATATTCTTAACACTCAACAATTGGACATGTAAAATTCAGATGAATCAAATATTATATCAACTAAACACATATTCTACAAATAGCAAAAAAAGCATTACCTTGATATAATCAAAGTTATTTATGATTACATATCTATTTAAAATCAATAAAAGCAAATAAATACGGAGTATATACTTTTCAACAAAACACATATTCTAGAGAGAAGAAAAGAAAAACAAAAAAAGGATACGTTAATCCAATCAACATTATTTATGATTTATATACATGAATAGAAAAATTAAAAGCTACTAATAGATATATACTTATTAAGATAGAGTCACATGTCAATTTTGTTCATATCAAAAGAGAAAAGTACACACTTAATCGTGTTATATCAACAAACATAGAATGTAAATAAGTTGGATCTATCAAAATTTGTAACATTATTTGTAAATACGTTGATCCAAGTTATTAACACATAAGTAAATACGTTGGTTCTATCAAAAATTGTAGGCATTACTATGGATTGATTTTACACATAATACATATACAAACAAAAGTTGATAGACATATAGATATCGCTGTGCATTCTAAGAAAAACTCAAATATGTATGTAATCGATAAAAATAGATGGATAACATACCCTCGAATCGGATGAACTCATGCTGTTGGAATCAGATGAACTCATGCTGTTGGAATCAGATGAATTTGTGATGTTGGAAACCATGGTTGACGGTGATGATGAAAGCACGGACGGACAATTTATGTATGTGTGTTTGCTTATGAAGAGTATGTGTTTTTTAAAAAGAATGTTAAGTTGTTTGTAGGTTTTTATAGAAAAGTTGATGTAGCACGTATAGTAATGCATAGATCTTAAGAGATTAACATTTAAGATAACACTAAACATGATAAAAAAATGCAAATAGTAGTTGAATAAGAAAAGAAGAATTAATGCCTTGTTTGAATAATAAATGCAAAAAATAATAATAATATGCGTGATATATCTAATTCAAGCGAAAGAGAAAGAATCAATTAAGTAGATTTAATTATTCATATGAAACTCATCTACTATAAAATTGCTTTAAATTGTATATTTTGTTCTAATTTAGTTTAGTTTATATCATAATAATTACAAAATAAAGTTCTCATTTTGTTGATACTCAGCCTACATATGACATATCTAACACTGGTTCAATATTTTGAAAAATGTAACACACATCGACAATGTTGAGATTTATCACTATTCACGTTGTTGTTTGTAATTTATTTTATTTCAATTAGCACGAAGGTGAAACAAAAGACCATCAAAATTGAAATTTAAAATTGAACTTTTGAGAATTAATTTATTATTTTTATTTCATTTAGCATGGAGGTGAAACAAAATACCATCAAAATAATATTTAAAATTAAACCTTTAGATATTAATATTATTTTATTTCAATTATCATAGAGGCAAAATAAAATATCTTTGAAATTGGAATTTAATGTTGAACATATGAGCATTAATTTATTTTTTTAGAAGGCTTTAGCATTAAATTTTAGTTTGAGTATTAATTACAAAGTAATACTTTAGTATTACATAGAGTTTGTACCGTATGAAATAAAATGGAAAGATGATAAATATAATCATGATAAATACAAATAATTTAGAATGTATTTATATTATACTTTTCTTTTTTAATTTTGAATTTAATTTTGGCTTACACTTTTGCTTTACAGTTAGAAAGTGACTAAAAAATGAATTCTTGACTCAAATTTTCCTTACATTGCTAACAGTTAATTTACAAAATATTTGCTTTAAATTTAATGATTGAAAAGTTTATTAACTAGTATTAATTAACATTCACTCTTTTAACGAAAAAGGCAATTTCGCATTAAGAATTGATCTAATGTTAAAGATATTAGTTATAATACTAGTGCACACACGTATTTTCACATATATTTTTCCGGGTGTATTAATACATAAAAAATTGTATAGATTTGGCCTACGGAGTTTTTATTGTGAAGTTTTGTAATATAGACGTTTAACGTGTTTAACTGTAGGTTTTCCATTATATTTCCAAATATAAGAATGGACCGTAAAAAACCTAACCGCGTAATATGAGGGCATGAATTCACATGATGAATAAATTAATCTACTTAATTACATTCAATCAACTTACGACATTTATCGTTACAAAAATTTTAGGCATAAAATTAATCAAATCATGACACTTTTTATTTTTAAAAAGTCATTATTTTAGCTGACTAATCCATGGGATTTGCACTCACTACCACACAGACTCAAAATGAGTAAAACCCTCCCATTTTATGAACTGAACTTTTAAACATCTAACATTTTTAGTGATTTCACAAGCTTTTTGCTATTATGCCAACTAATTGGTTATCAAATTATGACACTTAACATCAAAATACCTTTTAGGCATAAATTTTGGAGGATATATCATTTTTTTAGTGTTATGCTATTTTTGGGAAAATAACTTAACCGCTTATATTTTTATTTCTATTTTCTTTTGTTAATTTAGTATATGAGTAAAACAAAATTAGGACATATTTAACTTCAATATATTATTTTGTTGATGTGAAAATAAAATTTATACTTTTGTTTTCTTTTAAAGAAAAGTTGATATAGCATGTATAGTAAATTAGTAATGCATAGATTTTAGGATCGTGACACTAAAGGTAACACTAAAATTGATGAAAAAAATAGAAATGTTAATTAAATAAAAATAAGAACGAGGACCTGATGTATTGTTTGAATAACAAATGCAAACTAATATTATGCATTATATATTTAGTTATGGTAAAAAGAAATTTTTTGATTATGTAGACTTTACTTATCCTTATGAAACACATCTACTTTATCAAATTGCTATAATTTTATAATTTTTTAAAATTTATTTTAGCTTGTGTAATAATAATAATAATAAAATACACTTCTCATTTTGTTGATATTTAGCCTACATATGACAAATTTACTAACACATGTTCAATATTTTAAAAGATGTAACACACATCGATAAAGATGTAATTTATGACCAATCACACTGATGTTTGTTGTTTATTTTATTTTAATTAATATGGAGGTAAACAAAAGACCATTGAAATTGAAATTTAGAATTTAACGTTTGAGCATTAATTTTTTTGGTAGCCTTTAGCATTAAATCTTAGTTTGAGTATTTATTGCAAAGTAATAGTATATCATAAATGTTGTACCTTATAGTATTACTCTCCTATTGGTTGATGTGAATGACATTTTCTTAATTTTTTTTCCTTTTCCTTTATTATTTACGAGATTTTCTGTTGTTTTATCAAACTAATTTTGGCTTTAAATTAATAATTTTTTCTTTATAGTTTATATGTTTTGAATTTGTTGAGAAAAAAAAATGAATTATTAACTAATATTAATTAACACGCATTCTTTTAACTAAAAATGCAATTTCATACAATGATTTGTTCCTTTTTAGATATATATAGATGTATGGATTGTATAAGTGTGTGGAATGCTTGTTAAAATGCTAAAAAGATTATTAGTATAACAATTAATTCGTTTCTTATCAGTATAACAGTTATGAGTAGGCAAGTATTTTTGACTTAAATGCACATCATATATTTTCTTTTCCTCTTTCTTTGTGCCAAACTTTTAAACTAGCTAATATAAATAAATATTATTATACACTAATATAGTTTTGTTAAGTGAACTACATACACATTTGTTTTACTAATTGAATCTCCTAATTCTCAATGTAATTAAAATCACGTTTTGCATGTTTACAAATAAGTTTATTACGGCTTCACATGTTTTTTTTAACTCATTTTCCATCCACTCACATGATTCTCAAAGTAATCAACTTCACATGTTTTTCACTGTAATGAAGTCCAATTTTGGTTTAGAACCCACTATACATTGCACCGATTAGTTATAATTATGACCCCACTCAGATTTTTTGTCTTGTTATAGTTCCCTTCAATTATCCCGGGTGTTTTTTCTAGGCTTATGCATCGAAAACGTCCAGGTAAACTCCTTTAAAAAGCGGTATTATGGCTACATAATTCCTATATTCCTCCTCATCTTGCTTCAATCACCGTTGATGAGGATAAGTTTCTGGATTGGGAATGCTAAAAACATTCAAGTTCTTAAGATTGCAATATTGATGCAGGGCACGCTCGGGCTCCCACTCCTCTGGCTTAGCCGTTGTTTCTTTGTTCAACATATGAAGTCATATGTTTCAATGGTTCGAGAAGATTGAAGGGTAAAATAACAATATAATATATTGTCGTAATCTAGTTTTTCATTTTAATAGTTTACTTATTTTCGTTAAAGATTAGTTTAGATTTTTAGAAGTTATTTCATTTCCTTATTTTATATATAGTCGGGATATTTAGCTTTCTCTTCAAGATTCATTCAGACTATAGATCATTGTAATAGGTTTAGGTTTTTGAAGAAGTTATGATGAATTGAATTAAAAAGAGTGTTTCTCTTGAAGTCCCGTTTGGGCGCCCTTTGAGGGTATATCGAATTCCTTATTCTTTGTTCTTTGTGTGGTTTCTTTCTTTCACAACGGTCCCCCGATCATTTGTTATCAAGAGACAGGTTCGGGGAAAAGAAATCACACAATTTGGAGAAGCCAAATCAAGAGAAACAAAAATAGTTGTTTCACTTCGTCATATTCTGCATAGTCGTGGGAGAATTGGCGGTACACATTCATTCACCGTTGGATTTTTGTGATTATTGGGCACGAGGTTCAGGACACATTAATCTACAATCTCACCGTTCGGATTCGCGATTGGAGTTCTCACCGCTCGAAGTTGCTATTATTTCTGCTGAACTTTTTATGATATAATGGCCTTTTTTTACCTCATAATATGTGGGCGCGGACAACCATTTGGTTATGTGACTCGTAGATTCCCCTGACGAGGCAACGATATAACTAACAAACAAGGATCACGTGTTGTAGAGAATGAAGACCTCATTAAACAAGTGAAGGAACTTGAGACAGATTCCAAAATCAACCTAATCGTAGAGTCGCCGAATGAGGCAACGGTTACGTGAGTGAGGAAGATGTCACTTCACCTAGATGATCTTATCGAATGTTTGACATGATGGAACATGATTCTCAATAGAGAAGCCATGGTATAGAAACGAAGAGGGGTTAGAAAGTTCCAGAGTTCGAGACTTGGAAAGACAAGACTCGAAGACGAGTCTTTTTCAAGAGGAGGAGAATGATGCAGGGCACGCTCGGGCTCCCACTCCTCTGGCTTAGCCGTCGTTTCTTTGTTCAACATATGAAGTCATATGTTTCAATGGTTCGAGAAGATTGAAGGGTAAAATAACAATATAATATATTGTCGTAATCTAGTTTTTCATTTTAGTAGTTTACTTATTTTCGTTAAAGATTAGTTTAGATTTTTAGGAGTTATTTCATTTCCTTATTTTATATATAGTCGGGATATTTAGCTTTCTCTTCAAGATTCATCCAGACTATAAATCATTGTAATAGGTTTAGGTTTTTGAAGAAGTTATGATGAATTGAATTAAAAAG
Organism: Artemisia annua; assembly: GCA_014162995.1. NCBI lineage: Eukaryota > Viridiplantae > Streptophyta > Magnoliopsida > Asterales > Asteraceae > Artemisia > Artemisia annua. Next base: position 61,802 of record LBNU01017398.1, read on the forward strand.
AGGGTTTCTCTTGAAGTCCCGTTTGGGCGCCCTTTGAGGGTATATCGAATTCCTTATTCTTTGTTCTTTGTGTGGTTTCTTTCTTTCACAACGGTCCCCCCATCATTAGTGCAAAATAATATTGGTCTCGAAGATTGAAATGTCAAATAGATAGGTGGGCTTTCGTTTGTTTGAGTGGAATTCCAAAGAATCTGCGGGTGTATACGTCGTATACCCCTGTTCTAGTGTATACGCCGTATACAAGATCAGGTGTATACGTCTGCACTTTCCAAACAACATTGTAAATTTCTGCACTTGCACTATGACACAATACTTGGGACTATACCTGAACTGTACTGCAGGAAATATAACATGTATGTGGTCTATAAGCTCTTCTAAAACATGAACATAAACTAATTCTTGCGCTAAACATGAAAACTCGTATAACCTAACTACTACTAAACCGTTACTCACGTCGGTTGGCGTAGGCACTCCTTGGGAACATTTGGACTTCCCAGATCACCTAAACACATAAATATATCATTCTATAGTCATTAGAACCTAATATAACATACATGCACATAACCTACATCATTTTCGATAACTTATGTGTAATAACAAAATCTGCATTTTCTGGACAGTTTACAGAACTCTCATGATTTGACCGACTTAAACTTTTAGTTAGGACTTGGGAGTTGGGACCAATTCTGTTGGAAATTAGACTCAGAAAACTACAAGTTTGGTTTTGACCTCAACTTAATCCAACGAACGGTTTATTCTCTACGATCCTTCAAAGTTGACACAAAATTATGCACAACTTGTTGCCCCGTTTTTGTTCTAAACCAAAAGGAGTAAAGCTCAACAACCAACTAATCACTTGTATAATAACACCTTAGTTTACTAAGTATGTTGTAGATCATTTCAATAAGATTTGTACTTATAACATGTCTAAATTTGCTAATATGACCTTTTGCCAAATACCTCTTTTTAAGGTTATAACTAACTTCAACATCATGTTTAACATGATTTAACCATAGATTTCTAACGATAAACATCATAATTACTGTAGCATGATCATATCTGATCCAAAATCATGCCAACAACATCTATGTTAATCAACATGAGCTAAACTTACAATTTTGACAAAAATCAACACTAACATACTAAATAAGCAAAACCCCACAATTTCCATCAAAATCACAAAACTAAACTAGAAATAATCACATGCCTTTCATGGGTATTGGTTAAGGAGAGCTTAAATCATCTTGTGACAGTCATAACTACTCCAAGAATCATTTTAATTCACATTGGAAGTGATTTTTAGATAAAATAATGTTAAAGGATTTTCCCTCCAAATTCTCCTAATGAGCCACGTCCCAAACACCAAACACATGTTTGTTTGTGTGGGAATTAATGGATAAAATGAGTTATAAACCCACAAAGGTAAAAAGGTAATTTTATGTGTTTAACTATCATTAGTTTTTGCCGTTAAATCATTTGCACCGTTAGTCTTTTTTGGTTAACTATTTGCGTGACAAGTCCTTATTTCTAATAAAACTTAACAGAAAGATTTTTCTAATTATTCTAAAGTCAATAAAATATTATTTTGATAAATTTGTGAAATTTGGGGTGTTACATATAAAAAACTCATATAAGGATCCATTCAATAATAACATATAGTAGTGTTGTATAAATATGAGTGACCTCATTTGGCACAATACACCTCTAAAAGTCATTTTACGTACCAAAATATGTATAATGGTGATATAACACATGCTAAAAGTTGTATTAAATAAATCAATTGTACTTTACCTTAAAAGGGGAAAAAAACAAGTTAAGTCATAACACATGACTTCATGACATATAACTTTTTATTATTAAAGTAGGAGTATGAGACATAACTAGGTAAGAATCGAGTTGGTTCGAGATGAAATTAGTTCGATTTTGCGTTGGTAAATGGGTTGACCGAATAAGAAAACAAGAGAGGGGATGATAGTATCATATGAATTTTTGATTAGTTTCAACCAACATTTATAATTAACCAACATTTATAATTATTTGTTTTTCTCTTTTTTTAAGTGTTGTTGATGTTTATAGACTATTTTAAGTACTTCGATTGGAAAAAAAANCCATCTTTTTTCATAAACAAAAACCATGGTGAGGTTGTTTTAGTCAGTGACGGAGCCAGAGTTTCTCATTCGGGTGGGCCAAAACAAATACAAAAAAAATCTTAAGGAAATTAGATGTGTAAATCTTAGAAGCGTTACTATAAAAGGATTTTACTAAAATCATCTCTAAACTATAAGTGAAGGCAATATCCTTCTCAGTTTCAGTTACTAAATTCCTAAACTTAAGATCATCTCTAAACTATAAGCGTTACTATAAAACTTTTAGTTGAAGAAATTGTAAAGAAAACTGTAGACATATGCTCTTTTCCGGCCCTTTCAAGTACAAGGAAGGGTTTAAGTGAAAGGGTGTGGATACCATGGCCCCGGTCGATAATTACAATATCATTGGATGCAGGAATAGAGTTGGTGTGGTTGCTTGACTTGCTAAAGCATCACTAAATATTGCAAATGGTGAATTTGATTTGAGGATGAGATTAGTTGAGAAAATTGATGGCATGAGGATACCAGATTACCAGTGGATGTGTCAAAACATGAATGTGAATGATAATGAGGAAAGTGTAAAACAAGCAAAAAAGTTTTATCTTGATACTGATCAGCCTCGTCTTTTTGCTGATGATGCTGGTGCTAGTACTAGTACTCCTAGTCATGATGCAAATCCTAGTACTAGTATTAGTTTTGCCGAAAGAGGTTATAAGAAAAAATATATAACAGAGGGGTTACAAGAAGGTGCGTTTATGAAATTGCTAATAGTGGTGATGTATTGAAACCGTTTGAAAAGTTTTTTTAGTAAGGGTGGTACTAATTTCAGCTCGGAGTAACCAAGAGATGGACTGGACACAAGTATAATAAAGGCTAAAAGGATATATGCTAGAAAATTGAGGTAGTTATGGGCTTATGGCTCTCCCAATTATGACAAATTATCCTTGTACCAGTACGTAGCCATGGTGGTGAGACAACTAGTACTAGTACTAGTCATGGTGATAGTGGTAGTAGTGCTATCTACTAGTATACTTATTATAACGAGTATTATCAGTGCTTTGGGTATAACTTTTGGCCTGTCACCCTGCCACATGTTGCTTTTGTTCAGCCACAACCACAACCACGTGTTGCTCGTATTCTCTCACCCTCCTGTTGATCCTAATAACCCACAAAGACCTGTTACTCCTAATCGCCCACAATGTCAAAAACGACGAGAATGAGGACAACAAGTTGGTGATGATGTTCCTCCTCCTCAACTAGTTGAACCATCTCCTCCTAAAAAAGCCGACTTCTCACTTTTCTGCATAGACAACCTAGTAGTAGGAGTAGCTTTGTGTTTAACTTTTGGAAAGAATGATTGTATTTTGTTGAACATCATTTTGTATTTAAAAATCTGTATCCTAGATGATAATGACTTAAATTAATTTTTTTTTTTTAAAAAGTGGCGAAAATTACCGTAAGAGACACTTAATGAAGTGTTTATGCTTATAAAACAAAGACATCTTTTCGGCCGTTATCCCATTTGGACATTCATTCCATGACCTCGAAAGGTTGAGGGGCGAAATGCACATGGCATCCCAAAGAGCGACACATGGCAAAAATGTTGGGGTTTTTTTCATTCCCGACACCCATTTCATGATGGGTCAAGTTATGAAATCCCCATTTGGAGTGCAAAACTTTACGGGGAGTGAATTTTCTTTTCTTTTCTTTTTTTTACCATTAATGAAAAAAAAAAAAAAAAAAAGTCCTTCCCCGTGACGTTTCACACCTTACATGAGGTTTTTATGACCTGGCCCATCCCGAAATGAGTGTCCAAAGTGACAACTTTGCCACATGTCACTTTTGTGAGGTGCTATGTGCATATTGCCCCTTACCTTTTTGAGGTCACAAATAAGTATCTAAATGAGATAACGCTAAAATATTGTCTTTCATTTTTTTAAACCACTTCTCAAATAAAAAATACTTCCTCCGTCTAAAAATTATTGTCCATATTTCTATTTTTAGGATGTCTCAAAATAATTGTCCACTTTCCTTAAGTAAAAACTAGAGAATCTAGTAGAGGAATATTTCATTTTAGTGGTTGAAAATTAAAGTGGCTCCACTTTTATTAAACTTTATAATTAACTTGTAATAATGCCCGCGCATGCGCGGGGTTTTTTCTAATAGTTTAATTTATGTATTTTGACCAATCGTAATTTAAATTCTTTTATCGTAATGTTTGTACATTTATTGTAATTATCTCCATCCTCCTTTGAGTAGTTTCTGTAATGCAGTCTTGAATGTATGTAGCAATTTACGCACACATGAATTTTTGTATCCTATGATTTGTGTAAGAATTAACGTTTTTTATTAGTAAACAAATGATGAAGATGTCAACTACATGCTTATTTCTTGCTCTTGCGTTTTGCCGGTTTGGAGTTGGTGGAATCTTGACTCTCCGGTCTTGTTTCTGTCTTGATGGTGCTTCCATGTAGTATATATGTTTTCTGTATGCGAATTGCTTTAACTTTAGTTGTGTAGGAGCTCTTTGCATTTGGTTTAAGCTCTTTAAGATAATGAATTTTGGTTGGACAGGATGAATTTTGTTGATTACGTTGGCGTTGGTTTTTTTTGCTGTTGGTTGATGTGGTTGATCGAACTTCCATTGTTGTTGAGTCTTAAAAAGTTTTTGTGTAAGGTATCTAGAGCTCTTTGCATTTGGTTTAAGCTCTTTTAAGATAATGAATTTTGGTTGGCTGGGATGTATTTTGTTAATTATGTTGATGTTGGTCTTTTTTGCTGTTGGTTGTTGATGTGGTTGTTCGAACTTCCATTGTTGTTGAGTTTTTAAAAGTTTTTTGTATATACGTAACCCATGCATACAGTTTTGTTGTTGTACTCCAATTATGTTTTTATTTTCAATAAGATTATATATAACTATTGTATTTTAGTTGCAATTTAATTATATTTTATTGATATATAAGCCTTGCACCATTAACTTAATGTTTTATATTATATAAAAGAAAGATATTCTTTATTCCTTTGCTCTATTCCAAACGTATAAAGTATAAACAGGTTTTACGCTTTGCTATAAATTATTTTATTGATTAAATTAATATTACAGTAGTTTGTTAGAGATTTGTAAAAGCAGATATGTTGTTCCTGGAGTCACCGCAAGTTAAGTATTTTCTACATGTATTTAGTTTTGTAAGCCCCNTAATAATAATAATTACGTTATTACTAAATAATAATAATAATAATAATTACGTTATTACTAAATAAGGTATGATTTGATTTAAAAAGTCCCCACTAGGGGTTTTGTTTTATTATATAAAAAAGATTTGAGATAGAGGGAGTAATAATAATAAAAAATCAAAAAAAAAAAAAAAAAATACATCTTGTCACGGGTTTACAAATCTGACCCATTTACCCATTTTCACATATCTCAAACCCATTTCATTAAAACCAGAAAAATATCAAATTTGAGTGTAAATTGTTCTAGTGTTTCTAAAGATTTTGATGGGTCTGATTAAAAAAAAAAATCAAATCTTGGTGTAAATGGTACAAAATTCGTAGTTTAAAGGGTTTGAAAAAAAACCAAATCTTGATTATGTGCAAAAAAATTGCTGGTGTAAATGGTACTAAAAGTTTAGATTTTGATGGGTTTGAAAAAAAAATAAAAAAAATCAAATCTTGATGGTGTAAATTGTACTAAAAATTTGGATTTTGATGGTTATATGATTGGAGGTGAAAGCCTCATGATTGTTATATTCCAAGGTGCATTTTTTATTTTTATTTTTAGTTAAAAATGATTATGTATGGTTATGATGTTTGGATTTGTGATTTTAAAGTGTTTTATTGATTATTGTGTATTCAAGTCTAAATATTTAGGGTTGAATATATAGTTCAGGAGTAGCGTAAAAACTCTGATTCTGTTTAATTGATTAGTGGGGTGTCTTTTAGGTGTAAATCGTGAAATAATGGTGTAAATACTCTCTAAACGGGAATGCATGAAAAGAGATTGTAAAGTATGGTTGTGATTTTGAATACGTTGGGTTGTATATGCAGGTTCAATGCTACAAATATCCTGGAACTGATAAGAGGTAAAAGGCTAGTGTTTTTTTAGGTGATTCGATTAATAGGAATCAATGGGAATCCATGCTATGATTGTTAATGAGTGCCGTTAAAGATCCAAGGAGGATATACGAGACACATGAAGACAAGGGAAACTACTCTTTCAAATTTCTGGTATCTGCGTCAATGTTGCTGAGTTTATTATGTGATTTTGATCTGTGATTTTGTATGATTTTTTGTATGTCAGGATTATAAGTGCACGGTTGAATACTACGTGTCCCATTTCTTGGTTCATGAGGGCAAGGCAAGAGTTGGCAGAAAACGCATTCAGACGTTACATATAGATACTGTCGATAGGGGTTCATCAAGAAGGAGAGGAGCTGATGTCCTGATATTTAACACCGCTCATTGGTGGAACCGTTACAAAACTAAATCCGGGTGAGTTCACGATATCCTAAACCTCATAATAGCTGATCGTTCAAGTAAATGAAGTATTTATGCACATTGAAGCACTTTCGGCATATAACACGAATAAATGACAAAACTCAAATCATGTTAATATAAGACATTTTGTCGTTACATGTATTAATGAAAGATTTTATTAACAAACTGAAGTTTACTTAACAAAATTGAACTTCAATTCCCAGCTTTCGTGAAACGCAAACATCAAAATAGTAATTTCTTTAATGCTTTTATCCAAAGTTAAGTATATGTTGATGTTTGGATATCGTTCTCACCGTGAATGTATAAAGGTTATATGAATTGGAAGTGGAAGCCTCATGATTGTGATATTCCAAGGCTAAAAATTGTGATTTTAAAGTGTTTTATTGATTGTTGTATATTCAAGTCTTAATATTTAGGGTTGAAAACATAGTTCAGGAGTAGCGTATACGTAAAAAGTCTGATTCTGTTTTATATGATTAGTTGGTGTCTTTTAGATGTAAATCGTGAAATAATGGTGTAAATAATTTGCTAAACACTGATTATGTAAGTGCAACAACTTCATTTAACACACAATGGCAAACACTCACTAAATGGGATTGTATTTTCATTTCTGCTAATGAAAAGAGCTTGTAAAGTATGATTGTGACTTTGAATATGTTGGGTTGTATATGCAGGTTCAATGCTACAANTTTATTGATTAGTGGGGTGTCTTTTAGGTGTAAATCGTGAAATAATGGTGTAAACACTCTCTAAACGGGAATGCATGAAAAGAGATTGTAAAGTATGGTTGTGTGGAACTGATAAGAGGTAAAAGGCTAGTGTTTTTTTAGGTGATTCGATTAATAGGAATCAATGGGAATCCATGCTATGATTGTTAATGAGTGCCATTAAATATCCAAGGAGAATATACGAGACACATGAAGACAAGGGAAACTACTCTTTCAAATTTCTGGTATCTGCGTCAATGTTGCTGAGTTTATTATGTGATTTTGATCTGTGATTTTGTATGATTTTTTGTATGTCAGGATTATAAGTGCACGGTTGAATACTTTGTGTCCCATTTCTTGGTTCATGAGGGCAAGGCAAGAGTTGTCAGAAAACGCATTCAGACGTTACATATAGATACTGTCGATAGGGGTTCATCAAGATGGAGAGGAGCTGATGTCCTGATATTTAACACCGCTCATTGGTGGAACCGTTACAAAACTAAATCCGGGTGAGTTCACGATATCCTAAACCTCATAATAGCTGATCGTTCAAGTAAATGCAAGTATTTATGCACATTGAAGCACTTTCGGCATATAACACGAATAAATGACAAAACTCAAATCATGTTAATATAAGACATTTTGTCGTTACATGTATTAATGAAAGATTTTATTAACAAACTGAAGTTTACTTAACAAAATTGAACTTCAATTCCCAGCTTACGTGAAACGCAAACGTCAAAATAGTAATTTCTTTAATGCTTTTATCCAAAGTTAAGTATATGTTGATGTTTAGATATCGTTCTCACCGTGAATGTATAAAGGTTATATGAATTGGAGGTGGAAGCCTAATGATTGTGATATTCCAAGGCTAAAAATTGTGATTTTAAAGTGTTTTATTGATTGTTGTATATTTAAGTCTTAATATTTAGGGTTGAAAACATAGTTCAGGAGTAGCGTAAAAAGTCTGATTCTGTTTTATATGATTAGTTGGTGTCTTTTAGATGTAAATCGTGAAATAATGGTGTAAATAATTTGCTAAACAACTGATTATGTAAGTGCAACAACTTCATTTAACACACAATGGCAAACACTCACTAAACGGGATTGTATTTTCATTTCTGCTAATGAAAAGAGCTTGTAAAGTATGATTGTGACTTTGAATATGTTGGGTTGTATATGCAGGTTCAATGCTACAAACATCCTGGAACTGATAAGAGGCAAAAGGCTAGTGTTTTGTAGGTGATTCGATTAATAGGAATCAATGGGAATCCATGCTATGTCTGGTAACGAGTGCTGTTAAAGATCCAAGGAGGGTATAGGAGACACATGGCCACGTATCACCAAAGACAAGGGAAACTTCTCTTTCAAATTTCTGGTAAATATTTATAATTGTTTGATAATCATCTGCGTCAATGTTGCTGAGTTTACTATGTGATTTTGATCTGTGATTTTGTATGATTTTTTGTATGTCAGGGTTATAAATGCACGGTTGAATACTACGTGTCCCATTTCTTGGTTCATGAGGGCAAGGCAAGAGTTGGCAGAAAACGCATGCAGACGTTACATATAGCTACTTTTGATAGGGGTTCATCAAGATGGAGAGGAGCTGATCTCCTGGGTTTTTAACACCGCTCATTGGTTGAACCATTACAAAACTAAATCCGGGTGAGTTCACGATATCCTAAACCTCATAATAGCTGATCGTTCAAGTAAATGCAAGTATTTATGCACATTGAAGCACTTTCGGCATATAACACGTATATATGACAAAACTCAAATCATGTTAATATAAGATATTTTGTCGTTACATGTATTAATGAAAGATTTTATTAACAAACTGAATTTTACTTAACAAAATTGAACTTCAATTCCCACCTTTCGTGAAACGCAAACGTCAAAATAGTAATTTCTTTAATGCTTTTAAACAAAGTTAAGATATCGTTTTCAGTGGAAACCATGTACACCATCATTCACACGTATATCTGAAATACATTCTTTTTCGAAAGGCATACACTCTTCTTGAGTAACTATCTATATGTCGTTTCGACTTCCCTATCTAGAGTCTTCGAAGTTCAACCTTTGCTTCCATTTAAGCTTATTCTTCATGAAATTCTGTTTCCTGCTTTAATTAATCAAACATAAGATTTAACCTTGATCGACTTTCTGAGTTGAGGAATCCACTCGCGTAGTAATCGTTCCAACCCCTATATAGATGTGAAGTGTACATTCCATCTTTCCTTTGTTCAAAAAATTAACTAGTATCTTAAACACGATTACTTTGTGATTCCTTCATAGATTCTGTCACTCAAATTGTCTATGCACACTACGAACCCAAAAGTAATTCCCTTTATTACTATACTTATTCTAATATGGTTTCTGAATCTGAACGCTGGAGTTTAGGGTGCTGCAACTCTATCTTCACTGAGGATTTCATCCCTGGAATTAATTTATCAAAACATCTGAAATCTTTGTGATGCTGGTGCATCATACCTTGTAGCCCTGTATTGTTGAACTTTACTTTTTGCGTTTATGATCTAGGATGGCATAGGTTCCTTCACCACATGAAATGTTTCATGTATAGTATAGACCCTTTAGTTAATTTCTCACTTAAATAAGAAGTGATGTGTAAAAAATCTCTTATCTTTTTATATCTAAAACCGACATAAACATGTCCAAAACTTTAACATCCATGAAAATGCATATGAAATGTTTGTTTAATCATCGAAACACCTTTCTAATCTAAACACCTTTATACGCCTTCCATATCAAGCATAATGTTTATTTATTTATTTATTCATTTATTTATTTTATTAAAAAAAAAAAAAAAAAAAAGAAAAAAACCTTCCAATTGGCTTTCTGAGCATAATTGCTTGACTTTTATTGAAAGTCAAAACCTTTTGTGTTTTACATTTGATCTCCCTGATTGAAACATATCTAGTACATTCCGAAACTCTTACATACTATGATTATACCCATTTTTTTTTTGTCAAACAAGGATTTTGAATTGAATAACTCAGTTTGACTTTATAGTAGGTCAAACTGTCTGTAGTTCTTGCTACAAGTTTTTTAGTGTAACGTTTTTTTTGATGTAACGTTTGAACACCCCGATCTGTTTTTACATCTAATTTTTAAACATGTCACCTTATTTTAAAATATTGTTTTTCTTCAAAAAGAATACTATTGATTCTTTGCACTTTGAAAGCCTGTTGATCATCTCCTCAAGGACTTCTTAAAAGACCTTACATAACAGTGACCTTCAAATTTTTTTGAAAATAGACCCTTTAAGATATGGATCATTACTTTAAGAGATCAAAGTTCACTCGTTAACTTATAATGAAACCAGTCATTTTCTAGATTATAGAAAGCCATCCAACAGATTATGTTTCTTGTCCTTAAAACCCTTCATACTCTATACTGATCTTTTGTCAACCTATTATCGTAACCTTCTTTACTGTATTTATAAGAGTATCTTTTTATAGACTTGAAACAAAGGGGATTGTTTTCTTTGCTGTATTCTTCTTTCTTTAAGAATCTCTGTATTATCCTCATTCTTTCTGGCTTTCAACTCGGGAACTAATCTAGGTTAATCGGGACACGGGTCAAAGGGATCAATATGGGTCGTTTTTTAGTCAACCACAAATAATTTTTCATCCGTTTTTTCTAAGGAATGTTTATGATAGAATAGTGTTACTGAACTTAGAATATCTCAGTTCCAAGTACTAGTACTTATCCCCTGTGTCAGTAAGTTGGTATCATTTCACATCTCCTACCTCTAAACTTGCAGGGTGAATTACTATCAGGAAGCAGATAACGTTCTGCCTCATCTCGATTCATCAACAGCTTTCACAAAATCAATGACAACATGGGCATCATGGGTCGACAAGAACATTAACCCAAGAAGAACACAAGTTATTTTCAGAAGTTCTGTTCCTTCACATTTCAAAGGAGGTGAATGGAATGCTGGTGGTCATTGTAAAGAAGCCAGTAAATCCCTCAACCAGACTAGAACCACCAACAATAGTCCAGAAAAAAATCTCATTCTCCAAAGCATCATAATACAAATGAAAACACCAGTCAAGTTCTTAAACATAACCACTTTGTCAGATTACAGAATTGATGGTCACCCAACAATTTACGGAAGAAGAAAAGGCAGCCCTTTAAAAGGTGAAGATTGCAGCCATTTGTGCTTGCCAGGCGTTCCAGATGTTTGGAATCAACTTTTGTATGTTCATCTTCAGTCTAACGTTAAAAACAGGTACATTCAGTAAATCATGCAACACATTCGTATTCTCAAAATGTATAGTTCATCAAAAGAAGAAAAGAAGTGTTCTTTTTTCCCCTCTTACATTCCATTGGTGGTCGAGGCTATGGTGGAGGTAGTGGTGGGCCTGCCAATGGTGACCGAGGCAATGGCGACCGAGGTAATGGTGGCCGAGACGATCGTGATCGATGCACTGGTGATTGCTGCACTGGTGACCGATGAGATGGTGGCTTTCTTGCTCGAGCTTGAGGAGCTGAAGGGCCTTCGTTTGGATCATCGGGCTTTAATGCCCAAACAGGTGCCACGTCAGGTGTATAACCATAATCAAAGAATAGCTCTTCACCAGCTTCAATACGTTTTTTGGCAAATATGCCAAGGCGGTGATCGCCTGCCACTTTCATTACCTGCATGTCCCGACTTGTTTAGACATCGAATGATTTTAAGTGAAATTTAAGACATAAGAAGAAACATACCCTGGCATAACAGTTTGGGTTAGCTGAATGGTTAGCCATTTTCAGTTTGCTTCCCATATGAATTGAATCAATGACATACTGCGTCATATAAAGAAGCTAGTTGAGTTTCAAATGCTAATCATATAGTGCACATTAACTCACGTGAACTTGCATACAGGTAATTTGAATGGTCTGTCAATAGTTGTATTAATTTTGTACATCTGATTTGTTAAAAATGGTTTGTGTTCCATTTGCGTCATTTTGTATCCAAAAGAACCCTCTATAAACCAGTTTTTTAGAAAATGGTTTACAAAATAACTCGAATGGGCCACAAACACATCTTTTAATGACTTACATGTAGAAAAGGTTACAATGAATGAAATTAGAACCTCGAAAAATACATTAGTAATTTGGTATTATCAACATTGATGTCATATATCGAAAGCGCTTGCCTGATCATTCAAGTTGAATAGGTAAGATGATGTATTTGCTTTCTCGTATAATTTCCCTCGCACATCTGCTTCTTCATCAGAGATCAGTTCACCGGTATACTCTCCGATATAATCATCTTTGTTTGCAGAGCTCTAGGGAAAGAAATAAAACGTTTTTTTATATTATTTTTCTTGTATGAAACATAAGTAGACAAAAGGCATGCCTGGATTCGCGATTCTTACCTGTAGGAATACTCCCCAGCCGCTAACATCAGATTTAGCCATGAGAACCTGCGGACAATAAAAGTCGGCATCATTGTGGAATTCATTCCATAAACTTTGTGTACCCTTTTTCGCTGCTTTAAAAGTGTTGATATTGCTAACCCTTTTTCGCTGCTTTAAAAGGAGCCTCATGTTGTCACATGGACCTTCTCCTTTCCTCGCGGGCTCGCCTAGTGGCCCACCGCCACAACTGCAATGTCACAGATATGTATGAACATAATGAGTTCATGAGAGTCAAATATTGAACATGTGCAGAGACGAACAGGTGAAAACAGTGACTACATAAGAACCAGGTCATTTATGATCAGTTAGCAAGTAGTAATTTTTATGTGGTATATATAGGGGCATTTGGATTACCTTAATTTCTGCGTTTATGAGATTATTTGAAAATACAAAAGCTCATAAGTCTATTTTTTCCGATGTAAAAGCTTATCAAGTTGAGCATATGAGCTTAAATAAGCCTTAAACTCAAATTGATAAGCTTGTAACACGATAAAATTGAGCTGATGAGCTTTTTCGAATTTAGATAAGTCCATAAGTCCGGAAAATAAGCTAATCCAAACAACCCGTTAGGCCTTGAGCAATGATCAAGACGCCAGAACAGAAAAACCAACTTCGATATTAGAGTTGAATTGTATTAATTTTGTCATGTAGATGACACCTATTGAAAAATGTATGACATGTACACTGAGTTGACATCCAATGCCTAAAAATAGTTCATGTACCTTAACTAGGAGCAAAAAAAAAAGCATATAAAGGGCATGACGAAAACTAAGGCTGGATATAATAATGACCGCGGCCACCTCATCACCAACATAGGTTTCTCTTTCTAAGACCTTTTGCATGACCAAGTTAGTGTAATAAGGCGATCCCGGTCACCTCCAAAAATATACGTCACTTAAACACAAATATACCCCACAAAACAATTTAATAAACAAACACTAACAACTTGGTCGAGTAAACAACCAAGTCTTCATTTTCTTTTATTTTCATTGGGGGGGTTTGGGGGGGGGGAGCGTCTGGTGTGCAAGGTGTGACAGAAAGGGGGGTT
>LBNU01017398.1:75648-94946 GCA_014162995.1 Artemisia annua
CACAGAACGACCGATTTTCTCTTCTACAGAACTTTTGATGAAAAGTTAGTGTCACATAAGGCATCGGTCATCAGAACACTATCACTATCTAACACAACTATACACAAAACAATTTACATACAACACAACACTAACCCAACTTGGTCGACCGTAAACACACCATGTCTTCATTTTTTTTTTCCATGGGGGGGGGGGGGGGGGCGGGGGGGGGGGGGGAGCGTCTGTGTGCAAGGTGTGACGAGAAAGGGGGGGGGGGCGGGTTCTAGGGCTCCGACCGACCACAAACAAGGCCATCCGTACCATGCATTATGGATGGTCTAATGGTTAGCCTTTTATCACAAACATTTTATGGGGGTGGCGGTTTGATCATAAATATTTAGAGGCGTTCATGGTTCGGTTTGGTTAAGTTGGTTTGAATAATTAAAAAAACGGCCAAACATGTAAGCTGAGAGCATCTCCAATAATTGTTTTCATATCAAAATGGTTATTTTCAACACGTTCTAATGCTTCAGCTTATTCTCATGCCTTTTGTTCATCTCAGTTTTTTAAAAGTTTTTCAACTTTTTCTCAACCTAGGATTGGAGATAGGAGATATACGTCTAGGTCTTACTTTGTTACTTTTGTCAACCAACGATTTGGGTTACTGATCTTGTTAAACTAGCACAACAAAGCTTAATTGGTTTGGTTCAACTTGATACACCTACATCTACACTTTTGTCGCAGTTGAGACCATTGGAAGAGGACATGTTTCCTAAATGTCGCTAGGACAAATGTCTATTTGGAAAAGAGGGTGTACATATATGGTTTGAAACCTATGTTCCTTTCATGAAATGCCGATTATAAATCATACATACACATGAATTATCAAAAAATGTGTAATATAAGGTTACTTCCACATTTGTATGAGCACACTATGAGATACTTTCATGGGATTAGAAGGCTTAAAAAATATGGGACTTACGCTAACATGAGTAACTCTTTCTGCTTCGATTTGTCTTTTCAGTTTTCGCTAAACACAACACTAAAGTTAACTACCACTAACTCACCGACTTCTCTCAATAACCTTTTTAGGTAAAATAACTGCATCTCCTTTCTACATCATAAAGGCAAAAACTATAAAGAAAAATGTGGTGTAATGGGCTGGTAATATGCTGGTTAATAGTTCACATTTCATACATAGTCCTAAAGTAGTGTAGGTTTAACAAACTCTAATAGAAATAAACTTGTTTTTGGTCAAAACGATGCGCGCTATATTCTATATACATGGTTGTGATAATCTTCTAAGCGCGTCGGCTCTCATGTAGTCGTGTGTGATTTTGTAGTTCTTTTAACACATGTATCTACACATTGCAATTATAGACCCGTTTTGAGTTCTAAATTCTCCTAGAGCTTCTATAGACTATAAAGTTCCAGCTTCTTTTCACAGTAAACCATAGAACACATACAAACACAACTATAGTCCTGTTTTATAATTACTAAAAAAGGAACGTGAAATACAACTTGAAGGTAATAAAGAAAGGAGTAAATTGCGAAAACCGTCATGTGGTATGTCGAAATGCAGACTCAATCGTTATCTTTTCGAAAGTGCACATACCGTCCTTGTGGGAAACCTTTGGTATGGATTTCGTCCATGGGTTTCACTCATTTCACATTGAGGAAGGGATGATATTTGCACAAACGGTTTCTCACGCGGACAGAACTTGCACTTTCGAAAACGTAAGGATGATTGTGCCTGCAATTTGGACATACCAAAGGAGCGGTTTTTGCAATTTACTCTAAATACAAGGGTGTTTGGTTTGAAAATATGGGATGGAGGAATAACATTCTTTTCCATAACACATATTTGGTTAGTGGTTTTGATTTTTGAAATGGGTATCAAACCTAAGCATAAACCCAACAAGTGTGATAGGTTTACAAATCCATTCTCATTCAAATGCCCATCTCATATGTCTATCTGTAGGTATATGAGACATTATTGGTTATTGTGGTTCAATTATCTTAGATACAACTTAATGTTTACTTAAAACCTCATTGAATGGTACGTCGTTAACCTTAATTACTATTAAAGGCCAAGGGCTAGTTGAAGCTCGAACCCGAACATGGACATGTCCCAAAAGACCATGTTAACATTGGGTTAGGTCAGGTTGGTCCGACCAAAATCGGACCAGGCTGAAAACCGATTTGGCCGAAAACACGAGACCGAGGACTGGACACGGGTCAAAGTTGGTCCGGTCTGGTCCGGTTTGTCAGTCTAGCCAGTCCAACAAAGCAAAATGGTCGGTTTTATGTAAGACCGGACTCGACCGTGGACCGAATAAAAAGGGTGGAAGGTGAATCGAACCGAAATATGTTCTGTCTGGTCCTGTTGGGCTGGTTTCTCGATTAGTTTCGGTCTGTGGTCTATTATGCTCAGCCTTACGCTAAAGAATCAACGGATTTTTGGCCAATGGTATCCAGGTGTTTCATCAACTAAAGATTGTAGGTTCAAATATCTATTAAGACACATTATATACATTATAAAGAGTATAATATACGTGTTAGTACAGTCTTTGTATCTTAGAACATTGTGTTGTGCTTAGTAACATGCTTGTAATTTAGGGTGAAGTTTTTGGTAAAACCAAGGATCAAGCCTAACAAATTAACATAAACCAATGCTTTACAGATTGCCAAATTTTATGAACCGAAACAATCAGCAATGGACTTAGTCTCCTTTTTCATTTGGTTTTGGTTTGGTCAAAACGACTCACGATAACTTATGGAACACATACAACGAAATAAAAACACTTATTAGCTTAAATCAATGTAACAACAAAAAGACAACGAATTAGCATGTGAACAAGTACTAGTATTTAAGCTAATGTGATGCTCATATCAGTACTAATGTCATAACAGAAAAAAGACAACATTGAGTTATACAAACTGTATACTATGCGGAAACCATATTACCTGACCCAACAATTACGACAGACATCTGGGTCACACTCACGGCGAGCAACACGGCATGGGCAATTTTGGCCTCTGCATTGAGACTTAGTACAGTGGCACCCCTTATACCGGTTCCTACAGCTTTTCTGGCACCTAAAATATCATATTATGTATATATGTATCAGTGAAAATAAATATATGCGCCATTATAATGTACATTTGCTTATTAAGTTACATACCCGCAATACTTCTCACAGCAGTTGGAACTCCTTAAGCAAGGGCATTCCTTTCCACAACCTGACTTGCAGTCACATGGAGTATATTGCTTGTCGGGCTGGTTCTTGTTAGTACTTCCTCTCGATGTTGGTCGACGTGCAACAGACTTTCCGGAAAGTTTTTGTCTCTTGGCTTTATTCTTTCGCAAAACTGATGATTGTGGCTCCTAACACCACAGACACATAGTACAACAAAATGCAATTAAACGACTATCGTCTTTCTAAATAAATAACTATAATGTGCTCATTCTATAAATCGATTAACTAGAAGCGAATATTTTCGATAAAACCTCATGATCATTCGTAGACGAGGATGGTTGTTCAGCCTATAAATCATGCAAGTAAAAATCATTAAATGCAAGCTATACAAAACTCCACTATAGAAAGCGTAATGATCTTGAAAACACAAGTGCTTACAGGAGTAATAACACGTCGTCTAATTATGTGACGACCACATTTAAATAACTGTCAAGTAAAAAGAGTAATTAGCTCACATTAACCAAATCTAGCAATAATGAAATAAGAAAACTTGTATGCATACATACATAACACTGTCGGCAATAGCGATCAAGAAATGAACCATCAGGGACATACCAAACACCGTCGGTAAATGCCTCCTGCATGAAAGAAGAAATACAACTCAATTATAGATTTGATAGAAAAGTAGTTAGAAGTAGAAGTTTACTATGGAAGAGTTTAGTCTGTGATATTAGACATATATAGGAACAAGTTAATTACATTGATTTCGGATGTAGTTCCACCGATGAACTTTGTCAAGAGTTGAATTACGTCCTCGGTACCTTCATACTTTTGGCTAATTACGAACCTACAATACTCAAAAGTTGTCATAAAGATAATTCAATTATTTTTTTTATTTTTTTTATTTTTTTTTTGGAACGACAATTTTAACTATCTCACAATGTTTACGGGGTACCATTATGACACAAGCCCTTTGGCAACAATAATATGTTATTAGACTGATATTAACTATAAAACTTTTAACAAAAGTGTACTAGGAGGTGCTGCCATTGCTTATCTGCTAAAAGTACTTAGTGTAAAAATAAGTAAATAAGCAGTTTCATCCAAACATTCATCCAACAGTCACAACTGTTTATCACTTTAAAATAAGCAGATAAGCATTTAAGCAATCCCAAACACCCTCTATAACTTTAAGTTTTAACTACTATCACAAGGGCTTTGTCATCATTAAGCACAATGAAACACGAAAATAATCAGTNATTATGTATATATGTATCAGTGAAAATAAATATATGTGCCATTATAATGTACATTTGCTTATTAAGTTACATACCCGCAATACTTCTCACAGCAGTTGGAACTCCTTAAGCAAGGGCATTCCTTTCCACAACCTGACTTGCAGTCACATGGAGTATATTGCTTGTCGGGCTGGTTCTTGTTAGTACTTCCTCTCGATGTTGGTCGACGTGCAACAGACTTTCCGGAAAGTTTTTGTCTCTTGGCTTTATTCTTTCGCCAAACTGATGATTGAGGCTCCTAACACCACAGACACATAGTACAACAAAATGCAATTAAACGACTATCGTCTTTCTAAATAAATAACAATAATGTGCTCATTCTATGAATCGATTAATATTTTCGATAAAACCTCATGATCATTCGTAGACGAGGATGGTTGTTCAGCCTATAAATCATGCAAGTAAAAATACATTAAATGCAAGCTATACAAAACTCCACTATAGAAAGCGTAATGATCTTGAAAACACAAGTGCTTACAGGAGTAATAACACGTCGTCTAATTATGTGACGACCACAATTAAATAACTGTCAAGTAAAAAGAGTAATTAGCTCACATTAACCAAATCTAGCAATAATGAAATAAGAAAACTTGTATGCATACATACCAAACACTGTCGGCAATAGCGATCAAGAAATGAACCGTCAGGGACATACCAAACACTGTCGGTAAATGCCTCCTGCATGAAAGAAGAAATACAACTCAATTATAGATTTGATAGAAAAGTAGTTAGAAGTAGAAGTTTACTATGGAAGAGTTTAGTCTGTGATATTAAAGATATTAGACATATATAGGAACAAGTTAATTACATGGATTTCGGATGTAGTTCCACTGATGAACTTTGTCAAGAGTTGAATTACGTCCTCGGTTCGTTCATACTTTTGGCTAATTATGAACCTACAATACTCAAAAGTTGTCATAAAGATAATTCAATTATTTTATTTATTAATTTAAAATTTATTTATTTATTTTTTTGGAACGACAATTTTAACTATCTCACAATGTTTACGGGGTACCAGTATGACACAAGCCATTTGGCAGCAATAATATGTTATTAGATTGATATTAACTATAAAACTTTTAACAAAAGTGTACTAGGAGGTGCTGCCATTGCTTATCTGCTAAAAGTACTTAGTGTAAAAATAAGTAAATAAACATTTTCATCCAAACATTCATCCAACAGTCACAACTGTTTATCACTTTAAAATAAGCATATAAGCATTTAAGCAATCCCAAACACCCTCTATAACTTTAAGTTTTAACTACTATCACAAGGGCTTTGTCATCATAATAGCCGGATAGGAAATAAGCACAATGAAACACGAAAATAATCAGTGAGCAACAATTTAAAAAGGAGAAGATGCGTGAACTATCAAAGAATTAATAACACAAATGTTATATATCAGCTTAATAACGCAAGTGAATTTATTTGACCTTATCATTTGTTTTTCTTCCTTGCTGAATTGATGTTTCTGTTCGTCTGGTTGATCCTCAGCCATTAGTTTGTTACTATACCAATATACCATGCACAACCGAATTTCAGAAACTATAGCACTTATTATCAGCATGTACAATAAGATAATGAAAGTCACATATACTAAAAGGGCTAATAATGTGTGAAAAGAGAAAAAGAAGAAACACCTGTCCGAAGGGACCCAAGTAGTATACTGGGGCATTTTCTCAACTAACAGAAGCTTGGCAGTTGGATATATAGTTACTCCTGGAATGTCGGGGCTATCAAGGTCATATGTTAGTTGAGATTTTAGTACGGCTAGGGGATTGTTCATCCTATAAGAAAGCATATTGCCTGAGCTGCTTTCACGTTTGGAAGAGTACTCCTTGGTTCTCATCACGTCTACCAAATAAATAACGCCTTCTATCTTGCATTTGTTTTCCGCGACTTTTTTCTGTGAAATACGTAATATAAGGTTACTTCCACATTTGTATGAGCACACTATGAGATACTTTCATGGGATTAAAAGGCTTAAAAAATATGGATTGATCGACTTACGCTAACATGAGTAACTCTGTCTGCTTTGATTTGTCTTTTCAGTTCACGTAGCTTCCTTTTTAATGATGCTAAATGATCCACCTTCTCTTTTCCCTTCAAGTTATGTTAATGTCAACAAAAGAAAATAATTATTCACTTGGCATGTTATAAAAAATCTCTCGTGCTCTTCTCATGTTAACATGTTATGAGAAAAAACAATTTAATGAGTCCCATATTTTATTAATGATAGCCCAACTATTTTAGTTTTCTTTAATTTGATTGGTTCAACATTACAAAACATAAGAGACAAATTTAAGAGATCCTAATTCTATGAAACACCGCCCCTGCTTGCACCTAACATGTCATAACCTCATAACCCATTAACAGAAGCACGATCCCAACCACTCCCACCCTCGGAAAATGAAAATAACGTAATGTTGCTTTTGTGATATTGTGATTAAGTGTTGTGTGTGGTCACGACTTCATCACTTCATGAGTTATCAGTTTATACAAAATATATATGGAATTATGACTTAAACATATCTGGTTCTAGCATGTAAACACAGATACTGAATATTATTATATTCTACATGCTTCAATAGATTATTTGTCCTCGAGGTAGGCTCTGAACAAATAAGGCAATGAAATGTATTGTAGATGTTTATGTTCAGCCAATAAATACTTTTTGGAATGCTCTTTTGTCTAGATCAGGTACATTGCATCATTCAATACCTTTCCTAAATCAAGCATTCTATGATTGTTGGTTTAGAAATTTATTGAAACCTGCAAAACATGAGCACTCTGTTGCTTTCAACATGCATATGCTCACTCGTTTCTCTAGGATTGCAAACTTCCCTTTCAGCGGACACTTTGAAACCCAGCCAAACATTTGTTCAAGGCTTCACCTTAATTTCGTCAAATCAAAGATTTGAATTTGGATTCTTTAGACCGGGTAATGGTTTGGGTGGTCTATATTTGGGAACATGGTATCACAATCTTCCTCTCACGGTTGTTTGGGTAGCCAATAGGAACAAGCCTCTTCGTGATTCCTTTGGACAGGTAGCTTTAGATGAAAAAGGTGCTTTATTCCTCTTTAATCGCTCAATGGGAGCTGTATGGTCGACTGATAAAATACCCACAATGGATAGCTTCACTCCTGTTTTACAGCTACTAGACACGGGAAATCTAGTGATTAGAGATGATGGAGGAAACAGAACTATTTTCTGGGAAAGTTTTGATTTTCCGACAGATACACTTCTACCAAATTTGAAACTGGGCTGGAATTTGGATGGTGGAGTAAATAGGATCATTAGGTCCTGGAAGAGCATTGACGATCCTTCAGAGGGTGAGTACTCGTTCTGCCTGGAGCCACATGAAGCACCACAGTTGGTTCTACGAAGTGGCTCAAAAAAATTGTTCAGACGGGCCCCGTGGGATGGGAGCTCCTTTAGTGGTATTACTTCCTTGACTACAAATCCATTATTCCAGGCTGCATATATTTACAATTCTGTAGAGGTTTACTTTCAATATGAAATGTTGGATGATTCAATTTTGTCTAGATTCTTGATTTTACCATCGGGTTTAATTCAGTATTTTACATGGAGGGTTAATAGCAGTAAAGAATGGAACCTGTTAGTAACGATCAACAGTGACCCTTGTGACAACTACGGAAAATGTGGGAATTATGGGAGCTGTTATACTCTAAGTAGTTGCAAGTTATTTTCACAATATCACAAAAGCAACACTATGTTATTTTCATTTCCGAGGGTGGGATCGTGGTTTAGTTAATGGGTTATGACATGTTAGGTGCAAGCAGGGGCAGTGTTGCTATGGTTTGGGGGGGCAAGGGTGGTGGTGGCGGCGGTAGAGGGTGGTGGTGTTGGTTGTGTGGTGGTAGAGGGTGGTGGTGGTGGTGGTTCCAATAAAGAAATGGGTAAATTGCAAATTAAGTCCCTAAAAGCGGGGAAGAAGAGGGTATATTAGTCATTTCGCATGCCACTAACTAGGAAAATTACGAGCGTTAGCAAAAAGTTTCTCTCGATGGCTTTTTTGCAAAAGATGAAACGTTAATGGCGATTTTGCATGTCTTTTTCTCTCGGTGTCTTTTTTGCGTTTTTGGACAACGTTATTGACTAAATTTACAATTTACCCTAAAAAGTGATATTTTTTGTATTAGATGGTTAGCTTAGTTAATTGTATTTGCTTAAATTTTATTTTATAAAATCTTAAATTATTTTAAGACAGAAGGTCAAATATGTTTTATATGCGGCATGATTTTATCATAGTTAAACCATTTGTTATTAAAAGTTAAATGATTAAACTTTTAATTATCCTATTAATAATTCATATTATCTTACATCTATCATATACGGTTTTTTCTTGTTATGTTTACAAGGAAAAAACGGGGACAAATTTCATAAAAAGAAAAACTAAGGGACAAATTACACATCTATTCTTTTGAAAGTAAAAACGTTGCATGCATATCATTTGTGCAAGTTTTTAGTATCCAAATTACACTAGTTTTTATGTATGTATCGGATGTATATTCGATTTGCATCTTTGGATGATATCTAATCTAACTATCTTATAAAGCATTTAGGCCTACTAAATATAAAAATACTTAAAATTAAACATTACATATTTTAATGTTAAAAATACAACTTATATCAATACAATTAGATATGTACAAGTTTTATAGCTACATGTACACGCCATTTTCAGCCATTAATGGCCTAAAAATTAATGCAAATCTTAAAATTCAACATTACACCTTTTAATGCTAAAGGTACAAGTAATATCAACACAATTATACATTTAATACCTTAAAATTCAGCATTACAACATTAAATTAAAAGATAATTAATACTCCTATTAAAACACCTCATTACTTAAAAATACAAAGAGTTATTCACATTGTACAACCAGTTAAAAGCATAGCTATCAAATTAAATACAACCAATTAAAACACGCACTTACTAAAAAGTACAATAAAATCTTCACAATGTACAATCTGAACAAGCTACAACATAATCCAAAATATAAAATAATTAAATACACTAATTAATGTTATTTTTAAAACACTCCTAAAATAAAAAGTGCATGTTATTATACATAATGTACAAACTCATAAAGCACACAAAAGTTTATACAATCTATCAAGTTGATGGTACATATAGTTTTGAAAACCAGACCGGTCCACGGGTTCAACCGGGAACCGGTGTCGCCACTGGTTCAACTAGCCAATAAAAGCCATCCGAAAATGAACCAAAGAGGACCCGTTGGAACCGATACAAACTTGTGAGCCATGCTTTATCGGGATCTATTTTTCCGGTTAATGGTCACAGGGTACCCGCCTCTGCAACGCGCGTGTACCCTGCTAGCATATATACAAAAGTCCTCTAAAAAAAAGTCTTAAAGATGCGAAAAAAATTTACGTTGATCAAAAAACCTTGAAACTCTTTTACAACATATTATTATGTTACGGGAAGTGATCCAATAAGAAGAATAGTTAAAATGAGAAAGGTAAGAAATAATTCTAGCCACATATTTTAATTTAAGGGGAAAATTTGAATGAAGATGCATCCATTTTTTTAGTGCATCTAAGAATGTGTGGTGTGGTACTATTCTTATTTTTATTATTCTTCTTATTTTATCCTAACTCATTATGTTACTATTTATACATATTTATATAAAAGTTTGAGAAATGTTCTCATTTTGTTAAAAGCAAAAAAAAAATAAAAAAAAAAAATAAAAATAAAAATATTAAACGTATATTTTACTACTGTTTTTAATAATAAAAAATATCTTTGATGAAGTATTAATTATTAGTTATCTTTTATAAGTATTATTTTTTTATATAAAATATTATTATAAATATTTATAAGTTATGAAATGATAGCGTAATAATACTAAATTACACATACCTTTTTTTAGTTATCACATGTAACATATTTTTGACACAAAATTGTCAACAGTGAAACTATTAGCAGATGTAGTCGATTCAATTAATCAATAAATGCAATGCATACAAGGCAAAAGTTCAATATAAATCCCATATTTATCATATCAAATGAACAAATCCTGCCTATTTATTTTTTTATCAAAAAAAATAAACTTTCACCATTTTTAAAAAAATTAAATATTTTGCAAACCGTTAATCGTTACGCGAAAAAAATTATACCATCGCGACGAGAATTAAATTATCTTTCTATAGATATGCACTTCTATATACTTTTGACTATTTTTTTTTTCAAAATTTTCGCCTAAAAAAGTCACATGTGATTTTTAAAATGAATCACATGTGAATTTTCTCGTCGGAAATTTGAAAAAAAAATTTGTTGAAAGTATATAGAAGTGCATATCCATAAAAAGATAATTTATTTCTCGTCGCGATGGTGCATTTTTCGTAGCTTGAAGATTTACCGTTTGCAAGTATTTTGTATTTTTAAAAAATTGGAAAATAGTTTGTTTTTTTTTAAAAAAAATTTTGATGAAAAATGAATGGCTAAGATTAGTTAATTGGATTTATGACAAATATGAGATATATATTGACCTCGTATACATAAAAAAAACATGCATTCATTGATTTTAGAAGTAATACATATAAAAACAAAAGTGGATAGACAAATAGATATCGATGTGCATTCATAGAAAAACTCAAATATGTATGTAATCGATAAAAAAAGATGGTTAACATACTCTCGAATCGGATGAAATTTTGGTGTTAGAACAGGATGAACTTGTGATGTTAGAAATCATGGTTGACAGTGATGATGTAAGCACGCAGAGACAATTTATATATGTGTGTTTGCTTATGAAAAGTATGTGTTTTCTGAAAAAGAATGTTGAGTTATTTGTAGGTTTGAACAATGATGATATTTTATTGCTTTAGTCAAATGGGTCCACTAGTTACTAGTAGGGCCCACAAAACATGCTTTTGTTATGAGTAGCATTACTAATATTATCATTAAATATATTTCTACTGTCACATATCATGAATTCATATAATGAATAAATTGATCAACTTATGAAACTTTTAATTATATAATAACCATTATTTATGACTTTTTTGACCGATTAATCCATAAGGTTTCAACCTAGTGTGTCATAAAGACTTAAACTGTGTAAAGTTATCTCTTTTCATGAATTGAGCTTGATTGCCTAACATCTTTACTGACTAATCACTAGTATTTTGCTACTAGGCTATCAATGAGTGGTTATTAACTTATGACACTTAACACTATATATATGATCTCTCTATATTCAAACTGTCAATTCGAACATTTGTTAGGATCCTGTGAGTAGGATGATAAGTAAGAAGAAAGAGTGAGAGGATATATTATTTCCCAACTAGTAGGGTACCCGCGCGTTGCGGCGGCGGGTACCCTAAAATAAATATTAACGGCACCAAATATGTAGTAGCATGTCCGCATGTCCGTCACGTACAAATTATCAGTATATCAAATGGTTAACGATATTTTATAAAGTGCAACAACTGAATAGCATACATTTATTGATGAGACTACACCATATTGAAAATCCTATACATATTTATATTTTACTCTTCACGAAGAATTTCTCGATATGTGTGGAAGCAAAAGAATTCAATCTGGAATTTTGTGGATACGTATTTGTATATTGTGCTTTACATTTTGTATTAATTGGTAATGGGGTGTATTAATTGTATCTATGTAAGAAATAGTATTCGCTTAAAATCAATTGTGCTTTAGATAGTTGTACATTGTTTTATAAGTAGTATTTACTTAAATTCTAATTTAGAAAATCAATTGTGCTTTACATAGTTGTACATTATGTTTTATAAGTATTGTTTAATTAATTTCTAATTTAGAAAATCTTAAACTCATAAATAGGAGAGAGGGTTATCTCTCCATTATAAGTAGTACTAGCTGGGTACCCGCGCGATGCGGCGACGGGTAACCTATAATAAAATTTGCGATGATGAATATCTCGAATTATGTTTCGGGTTGCAGGATCTCATATTTTTGAAGCTTAATTATATTGTATATTGTGGTTAAAAAGTTGTATTTTTTGTGAAGGGGTGTTTTTAATAGTGTATTTTTATTTTATTATTTTTTTTTGATGAAGCGGTAGAAGCTTAATTATATTGTACATTGTGCTTAAATAGTTGTATTTTTGGGTGAAGGGGTGTTTTTAATAGTGTATTAATTGTATTAGATGAATAGTGTTTTTTTATTTTTATGTGTGCTTTAAGTACTTGTAAACTATGTTTTATAGGTAGTATTTACTTATAATCTATATTAGGAAATGTTAAAAATTTGATATGAGGGAAGTGTCTAAATGCATTATAAGTAGTATAGATAGAAAAGAAAAGATGAATTAATGTCATGTTTGAATAATAAATGCAATCTATAATAATGTTATGCATGAATCATGATACATTTAATTCATGTAAAGAATCAATTAAGTAGACTTTAATTATTCATATGAAATGCATTTAATATATGTAATTGCTATAAATAGTGCTAACAAGTGTCAAATGGGCACAAGTTAGTGTATAGTTAATAAACAAGAACTTTCTTAATTTACCAAAGAATGCATTAAATGCACATTAAATAAAGTGATAAATTACTATATTTAAACATAAATTTTTATTAAATGAATTAGAACATACCTTTTATAAACACGTTAATACGTGCCCATTGGGCACACGTTATCAAAAGCCAAATAATATAGTTTGTTTTATTATATTTAGTTTATATCACAATAATAACAAAATATAGTTCTCATTTTGTTGATATTTAGCTTATATATGACATATCTTCTAACACTTGTTTAATATTTTGAAAAATGTAACATACATCGACACTCTTGAACTTTATCACTATTCATGTTATTGTTTGTAGTTTATGTTGTTTCCATTAACATGGAGGTGAAACAAAATACCATCAAAATTGAAATTCAAAATTAAACGTATGAGCATTAATTATTATTTTATTTCATTTAGCATGGCGGTGAAACAAAATACCATCAAAGTTAGAAGTTAAAGTTGAACCTTTGGGTATTGATATTATTTTATTTCAATAATCATGGAGGCGAAACAAAATATCTTGGAAATTGGAATTTGATATTGAACCTGTGAGCATTAATTTATTTTTTTGGAAAGTATTAACATTAAATTTTAGTTTGAGTATTAATTGCAAACTAATACTTTAGTATTACATAAAATTTGTACTTTATGAAATAAAATTGAAATGTGATAAATCTATAATACTTTATAAAGCATTTAAGACTTGCTTATAATGAAAGGCTTAAAAAATTAAAATTCAACACTTGCTTATAATGGAAAGAATTGTATTACTTTTGCTATTAAATCAATACGGTATATCTATACATTTACTATTTTAAGCACAAATACATTAACAAACACACATATATATAAGAACACAATAAATACACTCCTAATCACTTGTATTCTCCCTTGTAACATTTTCTCAATTAAAATGAGTAAATAATAAAACATTTAATTCCAAAATAAAAATAATTAAAAAACTAATAAATAAAAAAATACGAATGCAAGTAAGAACACTTGTCCAAACAACTCATCTGAACATGTCAACCTACTTATACATTTGGTTAATCGATCATTTATAAAGTTTCAGCCATTAGATTACACAAAAAGTCGACTTACATAAAATGTCCATAAACACATTTTATGTACCTAAATTTATGTGATAGTGATACAACACATGCTAAAAGTCACATTAAAGAAATCAATTATACTTACTTTACCATAAAAAAAGGAGGAAAAAAAACCCTATTTTAAGTCTAAGCATGTGACTTCATGAAATACAAATTAGCATTATTAAAGTAGAGGATGAGACATAGTATAACTAAGTAGGATTTGTGTTGGTTTGGGATGAAATTAGCTCGGTTTTGGGTTGATAAATGGGATGACTAAATAAGAGAACAGGGGAAGGGATGATAATATCATTTTTCTTGAACATTTTGACTTGTATAACAACATTTATAATTATTTGTTTTACTTTTTTTTAGGAGTTATTGAAGTTTATAGATTATTTTAAAGAATTTGACTTGGAAAAACATCGTATTACAATAAGAGATGTCAACCAGTTTTCGTAAACAAAAACCATGGTGAGGTTTTTTAAGATGAGAAATTTGTAAAGGAAATTGTGGATAAATGCTCCTTTACGGCTCCTTTGAAGTACGGGGGGGGGGGGATAAGCGCAAGGGTTTTGATATTCTGGATTCAATCGATAAATAATTGTGTGCTCGAATAGATATGGTGTGGTTGTTGGATTGGCGAAAGCAACATTATACATTGCAAATGTTGATTTTGATTTGAGGAATGTAGTCAAGAAAATTGCTGGGAGGAGGAATCAAGACCGGTTTTAAGATGGATGAATCAAGAAATGGATCTAATTATCTAAATGATATAGTGGCAAATAAAAAAAGAGGAAAAAAGTTTTATCTTCATACTAATAAGCCTCTTCTTGTTGTTGACATTGGTACTGGTACTACTAGTCATGGTTGTGAGACAACAAATCCTAGTAGTAGTACTAGTACTCGTCATGGTGGCCAGGTTTACACACCATTATTTCCATTTGGTTTTTCTTTTTGAATGATGATTTTTATTAAAGAACTCGCAAAGAGCTAGCAAAATTACAAGAATACAAGATAAGGATTTTTAAGCCAATCTACCCAACTTAAGGAAGTCTTGCATCTATATCTACACCAAAAAAATGAACGAGCCACTATATCAACGAATAAAGCCGCTTTCATAGGAATACCCAAACCAAAAAGATTTTTGTTACGAAAACTCCAAAGAAGCCACCACATGATGTAGCAAACACCTTCCAGTACCTGTTTAAGTTTAGAATGAATTTGAAGATTCGAAATCCAAACAAACCATTCCGCATACGAAGAAACCTCCACAAAATTGCAATCCCACCAAATAGTGATCTTACGACAAACCTCTCCCGCTATAGGTCAGGTAAAGAAAATATGACTAGTAGATTCCACCTCCTTACCACAATTTGGACAAAAGATGGATTAATATCTATCCCTCTTCGAGAAATATTAAGCCTAGTAGGTAGACATTCCAACCTTACTTTCCAAGCGTGAACATTGAATAAGTTACGGGTCAAACGGGTCATATATTAAAAATGCGACCCATTTGACCCATTTTAAATATATGGCCCCTTGACCCATAACCCATTTGGTTGATAATAGAATTATACTAGAGGTGACGATTGGGTCGGATTGGGTCATGGGTCACATGAGTCATATATTAAAAATGGGTCAAATGAGTCGCCGTCAAATAGTTTGGGTTGGGTCGACCCGTTAACTTTTCAAACTTTTAAAGTTAGAAGCATTTATAATATTTATTATTTTTTGTTTTTTTGTACGAGACACAAGGTTGATATGTGTTCTAAACGACCAAAATAAGTTAAATTTAAGAATTATTTATATTGTTATTCAAATTAACTTAATTTGTTAAAACAGAATGAAACATATCAGCAGTAACTGAAAAAACAACTAGCTTGGGAGTTGTGAATTTTTTTAATTTAAATTAAGAGTAAATTACACCGACGGTCCCTGAACTCCACTTCGTTGCCACATTTGGTCCCCCGTTTAGATTTTGTGGCGTACGTCGTCCTCATTTTGGGGAACGGTTACCCGTTTGGTCCCTCGAGCCTCGTTATAGATAACACTGGTTAAATATCTCGTTATGTGCCTTGTGAAGTTACTAAAATACCCCTTCTTTTTCTATTATTTTACAAACACATATAACAATCAAACACAACTAAAAAAAGAAAAAAAAAAACATATTTTTAATTTGTATAGTAACTTAATTTGTATTTAAGAGAATCAATGTATTTGATATAAATAAAAGTAATAATGCGCTCGTTTTGTCTATTAAAAATGGTTTTTAGACTTTTGAGTTTAGATTCAGTTATCTTGAATTCGAATATTTTTTTAAAAATAGTGAAAATATTTCATAAATGAAACATGAGTTCAACCATGTAACCTAAAACATACTGGATCGGACCGCTATGGTTACAATTTCCTTATCTGGCATTTGTTTTTTTTTTCTTGCAGCTCAAAGAAAAGTGGGAGAGACATCCCTCAATGAAACAAGTTCAAGATCTCATCAGATTCTTAGGCTAGTATGATAATGATACCATTTTCATATCTATCATAGCTATGCACACTGTATGTGTAATATGTTTGTATTATGAACTTTAGCCATGATTAATTTTGTTTTTGTAGACAATTGAGAGTTCGGCTCGTGAGTTCACAGGGAAGGATAAGTCGGCAAAACTTACAGCTAGCGTGGTATAGACACTACCCTTCTGCAGTTCTGCTTACCCCATGTAACTTACAATTTCTGAAGTTATTAAGAAAAATGGCATAAAGAAACATCAGTATTGTAAAGGTTTTGTATATAATGAACTTCTCATTTTCAGAACTTCGTTGATCTTGTGAGAAGTGAGCGTGCAGCTTAGGCACTATCTGTTGGGCAAATACTCAAAGAAGGTTACCACATCAACTGTAGTTTATTGACATTGTCCACGATGATTCGGAAGCTAAGGTCAGGAAAACATGCTCCCTTTATCTCATGAAAACCGCAACAATCTCCTTTTTCATATGTCCTATGAAATGGCAACTTCTCTGTTTCATAGAATAATATCAAGTTAAAGGTTTTTGTTACACCTAGTATTATTGTTGCCAATAAAGTACTCGGTAATGTTGATGTTGGTCCATAGGATTTTCTTCTAGGTTGGGTCACGTAAACTATGTATCTTGTTCAATGGGTCAAAACTGATATTTTTATGGATTGGGTTGGGTTGATCCAAAACACTCTGTCAAATGTTATCTTTCAAATTTATTGAATACAGTTATTGTGTCAAATGTGATTTCAAAATTCGTAGAATTTCATTGATAATTTGAAATTTCTTGAATAAAATGATTAAAGATGTTTTATATTCTACTAACTAGTTAGAGGAACTTCGAACCCTTTGACCTGTTGGAGATATCACATAAGCAGTATCGAACCATCGATAAGTTAATGGGTCGAATTCAAATCAAATCGTCGACAAAAATAGGAAGGATTTGTAGGCTTCTGTATACTTAAGTACTTTCTTATTTCAGTTTTCTAACTTATTTGCCATTAAATTTGGACTCCGTTGATCAAAAGCAGCAAGTGAAAACATGGGCATGTGAATTACCATGATTCAAAGTTGACACGTATCTTACAACCTTGCTTAGGAGGCAATGCACGAACCGCCATCATTTGTACCTTAAGTCCAGCTCGAGAACACGTCGAGCAATCAAAAAACACTCATTTCTTTGCTAGTTGTGCAAAAGAAGTGACAATAAATGCACAAGTTAACGTTGTGATGTCTGATAAGGCCTTGGTGAAACATCTACAAAAAGAATTGGCCAGATTGGAAAAGAGCTAAGAACACCTGCTCCTACAGATTATTCAGCACTCTTCAAGAAGAAAGATCAGCAGATTGAGAAGGTATGGTTGTCTTTTGAAAGTCAAGTTAACCATAAGTTGGGTTTTGGTTTAAAAATGATAAAATGTATTTATTATTTGCAGTTGGAGAAAAAGGTACAGGATCTTATCAAACAAAGGGATCTTGCAGAATCTCAAATCAAGGAATTGCTACTAGCCGTTAGAAATGAACAAACTTCAACACATGTGCAGCAATCCAAAATCCTTAAAAAAATCAATTTCAATACAAACCCAAATCCTAAATCAACACCATTGGTATCCGTCACCACATTAGAAATTAAAGAACATAAGAAATGGAAGTAGATATCAAATTTGATCCACCACTAGGTATTCCTCTAGGTATTACCTTTATAAACATCGACAAGAAAGGTCCTGATGTATTACCTTCATTCTGACCACATTCTAGAGGAGTTAAAATCCCAACACCTTTTTCAGATAAAGTCATGACTTTATGATCATCCCATATAGAAACAATCAAAATAACTTTTGTTAAGATCAGAAAGATAATAGAAAGTTACTATATAACAATTAAAATTATATGTGTGCGAGTGTGTTCTTTAATTGTGTTTGTTTGTTATATGTGTTTGTAAAATAAGAGAAAAAAGGGGTAGTTTAGTAACTTCACAAGGCACTTAACGAGATATTTAACCAGTATTATCTATAAAGGGACTCCAGGGATCAAACGAGTAACCGTTCCCCTAATTGGGGACGACGTACGCCACAAAATCGAAACGGGGGACCAAATGCGGCAACGGAGAGACCATCGGTGTAATTTACTCTTAATTAATGATGCATATACTAAAGAAGAAAGCAAATAATTGACTGCCGACCAAAAATTTTTCTATAATTAACTGTATTTATTTGTAAGTTCAAAAATTTGTACTCTTAAATTAATGATGCATGAGTATTCGAACTTACAGATTAATGTTATATCATGCAAACTTCCTTTACCGAAAAAAAATCAAAAGCAAACAAAAAAAAGGTTTGTCAGAAAATATATGAAAGTGTTTATCTATTAAAAGAAATTAATTGTTTGTCGTAATCATGTAATTACTCTTCGATTAACAGTTTTTGAGATATATATTTGTCACACCCCCAAAATCGGGTCACAGTGAAATGGAATTCCGAGGGAGTGACGTTCATGGAATACAAAGTACAAGGAAATAAAGAATGACCTCTAAGTGAGTCATTTTAAAACAAGCGTTTGATTTAAACATAAGAGTTTACAAAAGCATTAAGTTTCAGAGTTTCACCATCAAAATGTAAGATTTTAATACATAACCAAACGCTAAGTAATGCAAAGAAATC